>VZTZ01030595.1:628649-684019 GCA_013400955.1 Drymodes brunneopygia
GGTCGCGTCTGTGCCCCGGTGTGTGCACACTCACCGCCCGGCCCGGCCTTCCCCTTTCCTGCAGGGGACCTCGTCCTGGACGGCTCCAGCACGCTGACGCTGCTCACCTCCACCCTGCAGCACCTGACGCAGGTCTTCGAGCAGCACCTGGGCTCCCGCAACCAGAACCGGGGCTTCGTGGCGCTGCCCTCGCACCCCGCCGACACCGCCGCCATCCTCCAGGCGCAGTTCCTCTTCGACGTCCTGCAGAAGACTCACTCTCTGAAGGTCCGTGCATACCGGCGTCGGGGGTGCTGCAGGGCCGGCCAGTGGAGGTGGCAGGCACAGCTGCAGAGCAGCCTCCCCTGGTGCCCGTTGACCCGTGTGATGTGCAGGCTCCGTGGGTCAGATGGCTCTCACAGGGTTCTTGCGGGGAGCTGTCGCTCAGCTCGATAGTCTATAGCTGCTTACCTAGGATCAGCCATGCAACTCAGCACAAAGTTTCTCGGAGTTAAGAACAGGGGCAGCAGG
This sequence comes from Drymodes brunneopygia, assembly GCA_013400955.1. NCBI lineage: Eukaryota > Metazoa > Chordata > Aves > Passeriformes > Petroicidae > Drymodes > Drymodes brunneopygia. Next base: position 629,160 of record VZTZ01030595.1, read on the forward strand.
AGTTAATTATGTTGTGACCTTGGTAAGGTGTTGTCATTGTTGGGAAAATGATTATTTCCTGAAATGCTTGAGCAATTCAGGCAGTATCTGGGACCTGGGCACAGCTGAGTGCTCCCGGAGTGATGATTGATCTGTCCAAGGCAGCAGAGCTGGGGAACTTGAGCAGAGGGATCAGGTGTTGTGCACACTCTGAGGCTGTTGCTTATTTCAGCAGCCTTGGCAGTGGTTCTGGTTGATCGGTTTCACAGCATGGGATAATTCTAGTAACGTATCGTCATTAATTTTAACAATAAAGGCTGTAGTAAAGAGGCTGTAATAAAGATAAAACTACAGATCAAGGAATTCTTCAGAGAGGTTTTTGCAAGGTGGCATGTGCTACAATGCTGCACATGAATCTGCTCAGCACTGGGACATTGCTGGGAGGGTAGTAGAGGTGAAAGGAGCCTGAAAGGGGAAGAGGCATTAGCAACTGTTTTGGGTTGAGTGGGGCTCAAAAGCTACTACGGCTGAGCACTAAAATCTGTGACATCTTTAAAAACGTGTTTTGCCTGTGAGAGTGGAGTAGAATCAAAATGTTCTTGGGAGGATTTTGTAACAGTGTAGTGAGTGGAGAGATTGGAGTGGGGCCCAGAGTCTGTGGAGATATATGGGTCTCCTGGCAGGAGGCGGCAGGGAGGCACACTGCAATCAGGAGGATGTTGTGGTGAATGCTCCTGTTAACCAGAAAATGTGCTCTCTGCAACAAGCCTGTAAAGAAGGGGAAGCTGCCCATTGATGTCTGTTATCTGGTTTACATGGAGAAACTAATAATTTGTATCAGCCTGACAAATTTTTAAGACAGTGGAGGGGGAGGAGGTGATCAAGACACACAGCAAGAATGGCATCTGAAATAAGCTCTGCTAAAACTGATCATTAGGGCTTGCCAGTGCAAGCTTCCCTTACAAATGCTCTTGTTCAATATGCAACATTAGTGCTGGCAGGCAGTGGGCAGTGATTCTTTCCTGCCAGGGCTGTAGCTGTGGAAGCAGTAGTGGTGATGAGGTCTTGGGATGTCTGTTCTGGACCTGATGAGTCACTTCTGTGTGAATGTATATGTAACTGGCAGAGATGGTCTTTCTGGTTGTACTTTGCTGTCTACAGTGGAAGTGGTAACTACTTCATTACTCACTTTCAGTAGCAGCCAGAAATACCATTTATGCACTGTCTGTAGAAAGCATAAGAAGGTGGTTTTAATAGGCTGCTTTATGGTACATGAACACAGCCTGACTGCCCTGTGGTGAGTGGCTGTACTACAGAATACAGAGAGGGGGTTTGCAGGCACCTCAGTCTAACACTAACAGTGCCTTGGAGACCAAGTCTGTTTTCAGTTGTATCTACTTGTGATTTGCCTTATTTGGCCTCTTGTAGTGAAATGCACTTGCACACCTCCCACCAGCGTGCTAGTTCCACTCAGTTGCTTGATAAACAGTTAATAACTGCTTGATAAGCAGTTAGTTTTGTCTTTAGTAGATTTGCTAGTTGTAGCTGATGAGGAATCCAGCTGTCAAACCTCCCAGTGGTGCTGAAAGTGGTGAAGCCGTGTGGGCAGGGGAGATGAAGAGGAGCTCTGTGGGCTGGCAGACCACACTTTCTAACATGCTATTCTCTCTGACCTCTATTGTATTATGGAGTCAGGGAAGCAGTGCCTCTATGAGCACTGGGAGAGAGCTTTTAAGGTATCACCTGAACTGGCGGGACAGCCTGTTCAAGGTGCTGCAGTTGGTGCATCAGGAAGGTGGTAATGCAACACAAATCAGGCTTGACATGAAACTTCTTTTCTCATTTCTCTAGCTCATTCATGTTCCAAACTGTGTTTTGCAATCTGCTGTGAAGATCTTCCCTTTCAAGTCCCTCCGGCATCTAGAAGTAAGTATATGTGGCAAGAGTGGTTTTGAATCTTGCTATTTGTGTTTTCTTGACTAGTTTTGTGGTTGCAGAATGTCTCTACTCCTAAAAACTGGGTAGGCTTTTGTGGCTTCCCTACAAGGCTAAGACTAAGTTCCTGCAACACTTGCTTGGGGTAAAACTTGGATCTGCTCCTCCACTGTAATAGTTTGATGTATGTTGTTCTTACTTTGTCATCTCGGCTGCAGTTGAGGTCTGTCCCTCCACACTGCCTCCAGGGTCTGCGATTTGTCTATTCTCAGCTGGAATCTCTCACCTGTTGCAAATGTATCAGTACACTGGAGGTGAGTGTCTCTACATGGCTCATGGGGTAAGTTGCAAGAGAAAGGCTGTCTTGATCCTAGAGCTCTTCACACAGGGAAGATATAGGAGATGGTGTTAGCCCTTTTATTCATCCGTGTTGTGTATGGCTTCGTCTCCCTTCCCTGTTCTAGTGTCCTACTCCTGTCTCAAGCAGTGTTGAAGGATTCCCTGCTTGCATGCACATGTGCTCTGTGGTCTTCTTTTTAGCTTCTTGAGAATTTCTAGCCCTAGACTAGAAATTCATGTCAGCTAGGTCTGACAACTCTGTGTATCTGTCTGTTTCCACATTCAAGGCCTGCAGCTGGTCAAGGTTTATTTCGTTGTAGCTCAGCAGCCTTTTTAGAGCTTATTGTCAGAGGAAATGCTTTGCCCCAGTGTCTCACCTGCACTGCTGCCCAGTATGTTTCGCAGACATGAAGGCAAGCTCCAGCCATGGAGGACTGAGTAGCATGGGCTGTGCTGGCCATGGGCCTCTGGGCTTCTCTCTGGGACATAGAAGCAGATACCTGCTGAGGAACAGGGGCTGACGGTAGGGAGCGCTTTGAGTGCTTTTTTTGGCTGTCAGAACACAAGTGTGTGTCTTCCTTTTGTTGGAGGCAGGTCTGAAAATTATTTTGTCAGCATGAATCTTTGTGCTCAATGTTCTGAGTCTAAGAAATCTAACAGATTAGGTTAACTATTGCCACTTCAGTATAGGAAACAAAAGCATCTCCCCTTCTTTCTAAATATCTGGCAGTGGGATTCCCACCATCTCCAAATACTTGAATTAGGGACATAGAAGTCACTGCCTCTCTTAGCAAGACAAGGTCTGTAAAGCACAGTATGTCAGCTGCCTTCTAGACTAACTGTTCTCCTGGGTTCATCTGCTTTTACTGTAACAGCTAGTACTCACCAAGGAATGGCTCCTCTCTTCTTCCTAGGAAATAATTTCAGCGTGTGGTGGAGATCTGAGCTGTGCTCTACCGTGGTTGGAACTGCAGACTGTGAACTTCAGCTATAACTCAATTACTGCCTTGGATGACTCACTGGTGAGTGGAGCATCCTTCCTGCACGGCTGAGGGGAAGAGAGGAGATGATCACAGCCAAGAGCCAGGCCCTCTGTTACTGATGCTGATAGGTCTGGGTGGGAGGAAGCAGGCAGTGTTAATTTTCTGGCCTCTCCCAGCAGCAGAGGCTTTTCATGCTGTTACAGAGACATTTGTAGGATCTGATCTAGTATCTTTTTGTCCCTCAGCAATTATTGAATGCTCTGAGGGTCTTGGATTTGAGTCACAACAAGATCCAGGATTGTGAGCACTATTTAACAGTGAGTATTTTGGGCTAACCACCAGAGTTTCCTTCTGTGCAGAGGATAATACTGCTAAAATTCTGTAATCATTGACATCACATTCCTGCTAGGTGAGGTATAATGAAAGAAATCACAGCTGTGGTGTGGCTTGGAGCTAGTGCTTGCAACCTGAAAGCCGTTGTCCTGTATGTGCAGTCCGAGTGCCACTGAGACAGAGAAATGTGTTCCTCCCACAGAGAGGTGATCCTCACCTGCTCTGAGACAGTTAGCTGTAGTTATCACTTGGCAGTCCAGCATGGCTGAGTAGTAAATGCACTGATACACAGGGTACTCTGTGTGTACAGCCCGTCACAGGGTGGGCACTCCACTGTGGCCAAGACTTTCCTGTAATCTGTGCAGCAGGTGAGAATTATGTAGCCAGGCATGGGGCTGTAGAAACTTACTGTTCAGTTTGTTCAAACTGCCAGTAGCATTTAATTCCTACTCTCAGAAACCAGTCTGTTACCCTAGAAGAGGGGTAGTCTGTCACAATGGCATGTGTGTTTCTGGGGAACGGCAATGAAATCCATGCTTTGCTGGGCTAGATCTGCTGCTTTGAAGCAAAGCTATGAAACAGCTTTTCGTGGAGTTGGTGAGGCTCACAAGGTATCATTCCCCATCATCTTTACAAAGGTAAGAAAGGCTTTCTTTTGGTAGTTCACTCCTTTTGCTGAGGGAGGATGTCCAGTCCTTTCCTGTGCTCCATTGAAGTTGGTGAGGAAAGAGAAAGGTGCTTCTGGCAAATTCTGTGAAGCAGTTAGATGATGCTGAGCACCCCTAAACAAACCACTCCCAGTGTGAACATCGAACTCTTTCTGCAGAAACAGCCTTAAGAAACTCACTTGTTGGTTGACCTTGCTGGGATCAAAAAAATGGTACAAGCTAGTGCCCTGTCTTGAGTTCAGGGCCAGGCTTTGAGCTGAGGTTCCAACTGATCCAATGCTGCTCTTCTCTCTGAACAGATTCTTACAGAACTAGAATACCTCAATCTGGCATACAACTTCCTGTCCAAGGTGCCAAGCCTTGGCATCTTCAGCCGATCCAAGCTGGTGACTCTGATCCTGCGCAACAATGAGCTCGACAACATTAATGGTGAGCCCACAAGGAAGGAGCATTTCTGAGTTTGAGGCTTTCCTGTCATCCTTGAGAACAAACTGAACTTGAAATCTTGGGCACAACTATTTATACTAGGGTTCAGTTTTGGGGGAGGTTCTTAAGTTATGCCTTCTAGCATGCTGATGGCTTCTTGCTTTGTTCACAGGGGTGGAACAGCTTGTGAATCTGCAGCACCTGGATGTGGCCTATAACCTGCTGCTAGAACATGCCCAGTTGGCACCATTGTCTACTCTGCACTGTTTAAAAAAAGTAAGAATAAAGCCTGATGGGTTGGTAGATCAGGGATTTCATGATCAGGGTGTGCAAGATGGAGACTTTGTGGTAAGCAGAGAGTTCTGAAAGATAAGTTCAATTCTTGAGCACTTAATTTTATGCAGGAAACTGATGGGGGAGCCTTAGACACCTGTGTTTCAGCCTTCATTTTTAGTGACCCTTGCTCAAGCTAACCTTTTTTCATATATTTATCCACAGTTCCTCGCTCATACTTTCTGATTCTAACACTCTCAAGTTCAGTAAAGATCCTCCCATAATCCTGTTGTGGATTTATGTTCAGAGAAGTCTCAAGGAGGAGCACAGCAGTCACTATAGTGCTTGTGAAAGAAGATCATAGAATCAGAGAGTGGTTTTGGTTGGTAGGGACCTTAAAGATCTCGTTCCAACCCCTCCGCCATGGGCAGGGACACACCTCCCACTAGACCAGGTTGCTCAAAGCCACATCCAATCTGACCTTGAACACCTCCAGGGATGGGGCATCTACAGCTTCTCTGGGCCTGCAGAGGACTGTTCTTTCAACACTTCTCAGAGGCAGTACTGAAAAAGCTCATAATGATTTAGGTCATGAGTAGGAGGTACTTTAATCTCCTCTATTTGCCAAACTAATTTCAGGAAGCATTGTAAAAGCCTAGTCCTCTCCTGGCTTGATAACTGTTTCACTGCAAGGATATTTCTTGAAGCAGAGAGAAAGACTGGAGCATGCAGGCAGGATAGATTGGGGTACAGAATATTGCTTCTAGTAACAACTTGTCTGTTTGCCTCACCCAGCTGCATTTGGAGGGAAACCCAATATGGTTCCATCAAAATCACAGATCTGCAGCCCTTGTCCATGTGTCTCCCAGGGCAGCCTTCTCCAATGTGAGTATTAGCCACATGCCTTCTGCCCCTGCTGTTGAAGGCATAGGGTGTTCTAACACTCAGGGGCAAATGAAGGAAAAGAAACTTGCAGATTTATTCCAGTTGTGTAACAGTAGTAACTGTTTTGTGGTTGCTTCTTTTCTTTCTTTTCCTGCAGTAGAGTAGTTTAACCTTAAATTTTTATGTGGTGTATGCTGGCCAGCACAGAGTTGAATAGTAACCTCAGGTTTGCAACACCTCAGATCTTAATGTCTTCACTGTCTACTTCTTCAGTTTTGCTCACTGATGGAACTTTACTCTGTTCTGGCTAGATAGTAATGATGTAGCTGGGCTGTGCAAAGAAGAAACTCACAGTCTTGGCACACCTTGCCTAAGTACGTACTACTTTGAAAGCCATGGCCACTTCTTTGTCCCCATCACTCTGCTCTCAGCTAGGTGTCATCACTGTTCACTTGCACTCCAGAGCTTAGGTCAGTTCTTGGTAATTTTATTTCAAATAAAGAAGCCAGCAAAGCCAGTGTTCTGGCAATTTAACAAAATAAACTTACTTGCTAAGGGTCAAAGGTGTCCCAGAGTTGGTTGGCCCTTCATATTAGTGGCAAATGGCTGGATTCATTGTCTTCAATGAACTGCGTCTTGGAAAAAGCTTTCACTGACCTCAAGTTACTGGAAGCTATGTGAAATCAGGCTAGAAGTAGGATACAGACTTTGAGGTGAAAGTGAGTACCTTTCAAAACAATTTGAGTTATTGTAGAATAATCTATTGTACCTCTTCCGCGAACTGTCTTGGATACGTTTCTGGAAGTTATAAAGTCTGTAAACGGGAAAAGCACAGCTGTCCCTTCTGGCCTTATATGCTATTGGGTCAGGTAGCTGCAACTAAAGGAGTGGTGGATAGGCAGGAACAGGGTTGTTTCTTTGCAGTTTTTTTGCCAAGGATCCCAACCCTAGGGTGGCCTGAAGGGGAGTAGGAGTCAGCAGAAGTTTTCCTGAGTATGTACCAGCCAAATGGAATCTGACTGCAAATGGGTCTCTAATTACAGTTCTTTTTGGACGGGGAGCCACTCTCTTCCTCAGACCTAATGGTAAGTATAATTTTTAAAAACTGATCTTACTGGCTTTGGGACTGGGAACTCTGACAGGTTTTTGCATTGTCATGTGTCCTATTAAGTCTTTATGGGCTACCTTGAGTTTCACACAGATCATTTTGTCTCAGTTCATGCTGATTCCTAATCATTGTTGGAACTGGCCAATGTAATTTATTCTGGTTTATGTAGCCTTGCAGGACTTGGAGCCTTGCCTGTTTCCTCTTCAGGTACTGTATGGTACCTGACACTTGAACTACATGTCAGCAAAATAGTTATCAGTTTCCCATCTGCTATTTTGAAGAAAGACAGGTACTGAGTTAAATCAGAGTGGTTGTGATAAACAATCCAGTCGACCAGGCAGGATTTGTTGCCAGTACGTTGACTGAGGTGGTGAAAGCTTGGGGTGAGGAGCAGGAAAGTTGTCAGCCTGAGTTGTGGCTTGGTTACCTTGTCTGTCCTTTACACTCAGCTAGCAATACTCTCTTCTTACTTTAGCACCTTCCAAGACTTGTGCAAAGTGTGTCCCAGTCCATCCACACTTCTACCTCAGAGAAGACTGCACTGGACCGCAGCGCTCTGGAGAGCTCCTGTGCTGCAGACTTCAGCGACAGTCAGTCCCCAGCAGAGAATGTGGCTGTCAGGCCCCCTCGGAAGAAAAGCAAGGTCTGGGACTGACAGAGCTTCTTAACCGTCTAAGCAACTCTGTGCTGGCCAGCTTCGTAGCTGGCATGTTGGGTGAAGGGGATGCCTCGACATGAAGGTCTCCTGCAGTGAGATGTGGTCTGGTACTGACTGCATGGTTAGTGAGCCTCTACACTGCTGTGTGTTAGGAAGGGGCTTTAATATAAATCTTGATATGCCCTGACAAGTGCTTCATGGTGTGTTTCTACACTGTAACAGCTATAAACCCTTCAACTTGGCAGAGCCCCTCATCAGGTGCTGTTTGCATTGTTCTAGTTCCTCACAACTACTTTTATCCTGTTTTTTTTCAGGGAAAAGTCAAAGTGCGCAGAGCAAGTATTTCGGAGCCGAGTGACACAGAACACAAGCCTCAGGCATTACCCCTCTCTGCTGGTGAGGCTTGTCATCTTCCTTAATAACATAGCAGCTAAACTGGCCACAGTATGAAGAGTGTTCTGGCCGGGTGACCACTTTCATACTTCCCAAGTTTTCTCTCTGCAGGTCTGGTCCTAGAGCATCAGAAGGAGATGAAGCGCCTGGCCAGCTTCAGAGATCGCTTTGGTGCTGACTGGCTGCAGTACAAGAGACAGTTGGAGGAGCATGACCAAGTGCCTGTCATGTCCCGCAGCCGTTCTGCAGATGAGATCACAGGCAGACCTGCTGCAATGGACTTGCAGAGTGAGAGCTCTGATCCAGAGCAAGAAAAGCCCCAAGTATCACAGGAAGGATCCTCTCCTCCTTTGGATGACACTGCAAAGGAGGAAGAGCCTGAAGTACAGCTGGATGAGCCTGTGGAAGGAGAACAGAGAGAAGAGGAGGCAGACGAGCTAATGCTTGGAGAAGAAGAAGAGGAGAAGGTAGAAGGTAATCAGGTCCTTTCACTGCTGTGTTTGAGGGCTTGGATGACAACAAAATAAATGAATCAAACGTGACTTCTCTCTGAAACTGTATCATGATGCCCAGGATTGTGGGACCCGGGTGCAACAGGACTGAAGGCCTGCTGCATGTACTGACCTGTATTGTGTCCTGTTTGGCAGTGGACCTGTGCCAGCCAGTGCTGGTGAGCCAAATAGAAGGTGAAGGGGACCCAGAGCCAGACTGGATCTTCCTGCGAGTCACAGCTAAGCATGTGATTGAGGTGGAACTGAAGGCTGCCAGAGTCCTCCACAAGCTGGAGCTGAAATGCCTGAAGAATGTGGAGACCTCTGAGTTGACCTGGAAGAGGATGGTAAGTTACACTTCTCTGTGAGCTTTTGCCATCTTACTCCTGTGTATGGCAGCATTCTGGATTTGGGCTCCTGTCGAGAATCCTTTTCCTAGCTCCTGCACAGCCTGATTGACTGAGCATCTCTTCAGCCCAGTGCATGTGTATCTAATGGCTTTGCTTACACTGTGTTTTGCTTACACTACCTGAGATAATGCAGCAGAAGCCAGCATGCAATCTATTCCAAAGCTGGAATTTAAAGGCAATGGCTGGACTTGTTCCAGTGTGGAGGAATAAGAGGCTTCTCAAGAGGAACTTAAATGAAATGGAGATCTCCTTCCCATCCATTCCTCTCTGGGATATCACCCTGGCCTTGGAGGACTGTTTGTGGATTGCATTGTTTCTAGAGCAGCACAGAGCCTAGTGTGATGTTTGAAAAGCTCCTGGCAGCTCAGTGGGCAGTTTGCCATCTGCTCTAGGTGCATGTTTTAGCATTACCAGCCCTATTTGGCTTTTGTGGTTCTTTAGAGAGGGAGTTTGGAAATCTCTTTTTCCTCATGGTAGGATTTTAACATTCAGTCTGTATATGGACATATTCACAGGTTTCTCTAATACTGTTTTCTGTAAAAGCTCCAACTCATTTTTAAACCCTGCCCTTGTGCCTTTTTGAATATTTGTGGCTTGGTACTCTTCTAAAATACCTTCAACCTTCATGAAAATGTGTTTTGTTTGAAATGCTTTGTTTTAAGCCTTGAAAGTTACTGTTGTAAGTTTCAAATGCTCATGCAATTTTTCAAGCACTCAATGCAAGTGTTGTCAACACTCATTTGCTGTATATTTGTTTATTTAGTTCTGCCCATTTTACCAGACTCCCAAATGCTATCAGCTGTGGAGAGATGCTTAGGATGCACTAAATTAAGTGCTTGTATGGCTGTGTTTCAGCTGTTTGCAAACAAATGTAGTCTGTGAAAGCTTCTCCCTCAGGCTAGAAGAGGTGTTTTGTGTCTCCTACAGGACCTGGAGCGAGTTTTCCCTGTGCTGACGTTGCACTTCAGCTACATTCGCAAGGACCGGCAGAAGCGCAAATATGTGGTGCTTGACGACTGCCCGGAGCAGTGTCTGCAGGTGGGGGAGCCCTGGGGAGGGGGCAGTGTTACTTCCAGACACTGAATTCTTCCAGCCAGCAAAGGGCTGATGTTCTCAGAGCACATGAGCACCTGCTACTCATGTCTGACTTGTCAGGATTTCTTCTTCTGCACAGGTGACCTGTGGAGGGCCCTGTGAGCATGGCCATGGGCAGTGGAGCTCCTGTAGCATAAATGGTGCTCTCATGGAGAGAGTCTTGCAGTTTTCTCCCTCTTGGGGGGAAAAGTTTGTAGCCAAGCTAGTGATCATTACTTGTTGTGCTTGTTCAGTGTAATGTTTTGCAGGTGCTGAGTGATGTAGTGGCCTGTGCTTGGCCCTCTGGACAGTGAGTGTCAGTGCTATGTCCACACAGCTGCTGTAGGGACTCTGCTCTCTAATCTAATCATTTTTCTCAAGATATTATTTAAGTATATTTAAGCAAATTGTTAGAGGGAAGACACAATTACATGGGACCTTTGAGATCAGAGTTCCAGAGGGAGGCTGTAGCTGTCAGGCACAGACCTGCAAAAACATGTTGTCTTGGTCTTCTGCAGTGAAGCTTCATACCCTTGACAAATCTTGCACAGCTGGGAAATGTTCTTGCAGCCCTTTCTCTCTGAAATGCTGTAGTGAGGCGTGTAAAAAGACTTGCTGGTGTCAGAAGCTTCATTTTATTAGGGCAATCATAGCTGCCTGATAGCATCCTTTTTCCTGTGGTGCTACTTTTAGTGTATCCTTGAAGTGTTGTCCCCAGCTGTTGAGGAGAATCGGCGAAATCAGGACCAAGAGAAGGGATCCATGAAGCTCCAGTGCCTGAAATGCAAGCAGGAGTTTTCACAGTTCCTGGGCCCCTGGCATCAAGGTTCCTATCCTTCAGAGCTTGGAGACACCAAAATCCTGGAGACTCTAGTTGCCTCAGATCAAGGTAGGCTGTAGGGCCCAGGAGAAGGATGTTTGCTAATGCCCGGGCAGATTTCCAGAGTGGCAGCTGTGGTGCAGAGCATGGAATGTTCAGATGGTGATGCGTTGGCTGTGTTGGAATTAAGACCTGTTGTGGGATGAACTCTCACTTGGCCTACTTGGACTGGGAAGAGCCTGCCTTGTTTGCTAGCAGGAGTAAGCCACTGGTTTAAGGTTAAGCAAACAGCACTCATGTTCTGGGTGGCCTGAGGGAACGCAGGAGTGCTGGAAACTGAAGTCTGGGAGAGGACTTAAAGGTCATGTAGTCATTTCTGCCACAGAGACTTTATTTGTTCTAAAGAGCTTTTGCTCACGGAAACTTCTAGGGAATGTGCATCAGTATTTCAGGTAAAACTCTGGCTGTTAGACCTCAGAAAAACAACCAGAACCCTAACCTAAGTCTCCCAGTCTGTGATCTTGAGCCCACTCTTGCTGCCATTTTGGGGGAGCAATTTATTCCTTTTTTTTGTACTTGAGGGCCATTGTTCTCCCCTGGCAACTTTTCCTGGTTTCTGTCCTCTAGACTAAATAAGCTCAACTCTCTAGAGAATATACTTGTCAGTTATATCTCATACATTCAGTTTCTTGCTGGTCTTTGTACTTTTTCCCATTTGTCCACATTTTTCTTTGGCTGTTTAAAACCAGATGAGGTATTTCAGCTGAGATGTGGCTAGTGCTGAATAGGCAGGCATTTTCTGATTGCTGTGTTTTTCAAAGCTCAGTTTATATTCTAAGTGAGGGAGTGCCTTAGCTCAGAAGATGCTTTTTGACAGAGTATCCTGGGATTGAAGTACTGTAGTGAATATAGAAGTACTGTTCTGGCTGCAGCACTTTTCTCTACCCCAGGACACTTTCTTCTCCCTGCTAGAGTAGTGGGAGTCCCATGATCCAGCTGGGAGTGTGTTCTGGTGTGGGTGAAGGGAGCAACAGGAATCAGGGTCAGAAGGGATGAGGATTCGGCATGCTGGGGACGGAGGTGGCTGAGGAAGATTGGATTGACTGGTCGTGAGCTTGGGCTTCAGAGGTTATGTGAGCACTTGCAGATGTGAAGTGGAGGAAAGTCATGAGACAAAGCCCTGATACAGTTTCAGTTGCAACCACAGCACACATTGGTCACCCTAAATCTGAGCAGAACTACTTCATGTGGCACTGATCCAGAATTTCTTGTTGATTTGTGACGGGAGGTATGTAGGATATGCTTCTGAACAAAGTTGCTCAACAAGCTGCTCAAGTCACACTGTAACTATTTCTCTACCTTGAAAAAGAAGGGTTCGTGGTTTGCAGAGGAGGCAGGGGGAAGTAAAATCTTGCTGGGGAGAGCTATTCTGGCTTTTCTTTATGCCTGACAAAATCTTTCACAGGTCCTACAGGAGGCGGTGAGCCCATAACCTGCCCCAGTTGTTCCAGTGACCATGTGGTCATTCTGCCTTCAGAGGAGTGCTCCAGCACACCTCTGCCTCCCGGTGCTGATAGCACGAGTGAGGACCTGTCAGACTCTGTGCTGGAGGGAGGCAGCCAGCAGGAGGGCCCAGAGGAAACGTCTGTCCTGGCCAGTGAGAGCAGCAAGTTCTACATTGGCGGGGAGGACAGCTCGGACATGGACACCAGCAACAGCACCAGGACCCCGGAGCTGAGCACTGAGCCTGAGGGAACTCTTCATCCCACCTCCCATGGATCAGATGGTGGCTGTGGTCAGGAGCAGGGCACAAAGAGCCAGCACTTGTCCCTCAGCCACACAGACACCAATGGGGGCAGCCTGATGGGAAGCTACCATTACAGTGCTTCTCGGGGGCCCACTCCTTCCCCGCTCTCTTTGAACTCTGAGCCTGAGGAAACATGGAATCTCAGTCCTTGTGAGTATGAGGAAGCTGTGCAGGGTTTAGGCGTGTTGACAGCTTGTTGTTGGTTTTATCATTGGTGCTTGCAGGGTTCATTTCCTCCTGTTTAATGGGGAAGGGGGGCATCAAGTGTGAGCAGCCATAAACATATGGTTCTTATGAGCAGAGTTTTTCATTCCCCTCCCTGTTAAATCCTCATGCCTGAAGGTAGGAAAAGTGAGTCAGCTCCTAATACCTATTATTGCTTAGACTCTGAGTAATAGGCTCTTGTTCTGGAAGCTGCAATATTCAGTTATGGACACATTGGGTTCCTGCGGCATCCGTGAGCTGCCAGCTGGAGCATTACCTTTGGAGAAAAGTATGCACAATTTATCTGTATTTATTTTTTGGCTTAAGTGCAGTGTGAGGCTGGTGTGCTAGTAGGAGGCTCTGGTTTGTGGATCTACAGTTGCTTGTGCTTTCCTCACTTTTTTGTGAGCTTCAGATGACAAAGTCTGTCTAAGAGACTCCATGCTGTCTGTGTGAGGGCTGTCATGCAAGACAGGAGGTCCACGAATGATTTTTCTGAAGGACCTTGGGTTTCTGATGTAGCAGACTGCCTTTGCCTGGGCATCAGCTTGTGATTTAGAGAATAATGAGTTGGAAAGGAGCTGTGGAGGTTATCTGGTCTAGCGCTGCAAGTGATGCTACTGCAGCTGAGTCTAGTTCTGATTTGCAAACCTATTGGTGTCTTGATCTATAGAGGTCTCCCCCAGTCCTTCAAGACTGCTGTGCCTCAGAAGAGGAATCAGTCTAGAATCACAGTTTTAAGGTTGCTATGTTCAGTCTTGTAAAGTTGAAGTATGAGAAATAAAACAATCTTTTTGGGGTGGTCAAATTGCAAGGTCCCAATTTAAAACTGAGCCTGTGGAAAGTTCCTGCTCAGGAGCAGTTGATTAGTGTAGTGTTTCTGGTGGAGAACAGGCTCTGCTGGGAAGTCTGAACTCTTGGGCAGTATTGTGGCCATTGTATAAATTATTTGGTTATACAATTTCATGACAAATCTAGTTATCTTCTTTAGCAGTTTTATTGTTGTCTTCCTCAGGCCCCTTTAACCTTGCCATGATCAAAGTCAGAGTTAAAAAGTTGACCTGAGCTGACACCAGCTGAAATGAGAAATATCTTTGTGGCTTTGTGATAAAGAATTGTCTTCCTGCCAAATTCAGCAGCAAAGCAGTGTCCTTCTGTGACTAAACAGCCAAGCACAGTTTGAAGCTGGCTTTTTGTAAATCTGAAAAAAAAGCAAGTGTTGGAGCAATGAAGTCCCCTTTTATCTCCTCGTGGAGACCTGTGGCTTGTAAAGCCCTGTGTTTGGACCTTTGTCTTGAGGAGAGGCTTGATGGAAGCAAGTGTGCAGAGGGGGTGACAGAGCTGCCCTGGTGCCTGTCTGCGTGCCTGGGCAGCCCCTGGTTTGTGGCCAGAGTGTCACTGCTGCCCTTTGCTCTCCTCAGCTGTAAACAGCGTCCTCAACACCAGGGACTTCCGCTCAGTGGATCATCGCCTGAAGCTCTACCTGGACATGGAAGTTTTTGAGGAGAATGCTGAGGAGTTCCAGTGCTTCCTCAAGGTGAGCTCCCACAGCACCACTCCTACAACTCTTCGGCTGTCCCTCTTGCCACCCTGTAAGTTCTGCACAGAGGTGGCATCCCAGAAACTGTGGGGTGTGAAGGGAGCTGAAGTGTCTTTTTGAGTGTGGCCTTTCTGTGGATGAGCTGCCAGGGGCAGGCCAAGGCTATGACCCACCCTCTGTGTGCTCTAGGTGGTCATGGTGAAGTTTGGCCGGCAAGGAGAGTTCCTCTCAATCCTGGTTGCTTCTGATCTCAAGATTTATGTGCTGGAAATCACTGGAGCCATCAGGTGAGGACCCTGCAGCAAGTCTGTGAGTGCTGGGTAGTGCCAGCCTGTGCTAGCCTTGCTGCCCTTACCCTGGAGGGGTGGTGACATGCACAGGCTCTTCTGGCAAACCCCCTGCTGCAATCTGATGTGTGAGAGGAGATGGGGCAGCCTGCTGCAGCTGAGGGCTGTGCTCTGTGATTAGGGGACAACCTGCAGACTGGCTGAAGAAGAATGACTCTCACTACCTGTCTGATATTTCTCATCTGGAAGTGGGACTCTGCCACCAGAGCTTACGAATGGAGTTTGAGAACCCAAAAGCTTCCTACAATCTGCTGATCCGGAACCAAAGCTGCTGTGACCAGTTCCTGCAGACCCTGACAGGTAAAACCAGAACTGTAGGGGGGTGGGGGAGAGGACTTGAAAGATTTGTTCTTGATCAGGACAGCTGTTGTTGGATATATGATGGAAATTAACTTCTTGAGAGCTCAGAAAAAAATCTGGGGGAGAATCCTGCTGGCATAATAATTTGCAGCACCTCTCTGAACAGCAGAGAAGCGTCCTCAACTGTTGTGTAGTGCCCTTGGGTTTCCAGTAAAAGACACCTGCCTTCTCCCTCTCTTTAGATCTCATGCAAGAACTGCCTGCTAAGCACAGGAGTAAGGTGAAGGAAATCCCTACTGTGGAAATGAACCCCCAACACTGGCTATGGTAAGAGTCTGTGAGACATTGGGATTTCAGATAGAAAGGGGTGTCTGCTTGCCCAGCAGTCCCTGGAAAGCATGATGCTGGAAACAGGGTAGCACAGAAGGAGGCATTACTGGAGTGGCAGCCAGGCCTATGTTACAGGTTTAAGGCAGCTGTCTCAAGTGCCTGCTGCACAGAGGGTGAACAGGCAAAGGGGTGTCATGGGCTGAGCCAGGCAGTGTCATGGACTGAGCCAGGCAGGGCAACTTCAAGCTCTTCTGGAGGAGCCTGAGCAGGATGTAATAGAGGAAGAAAAAGTGGGAGGCAGAGGGCAGCCTTCTTACTTGCAAGAAGCATTTGGCTCCTGGCTGGCAAGGTGGTAGTCAGAGGACCAGGAGAGGGAGGACTTTGCATTAGCTGAAAGAGATGGGTCCTTCCTATCCCCAAGAGGACTGGGAACAGTAGCTAGTTCACAGCAAACCTAGACTGGAAACAGAGTGCTTTCTTATCAGCCCACTGTTGTATCTCCTCCAGGCCTCTGCTGGACTCCAAGACCACAGATTCTGCAGCTGCAGATGACACTTGTTTCTTTTACCTGCTGGCCTACCTGATCCAAGGTACAGTAGATCTCAGTAGCCAGGTGTCCCACATGTTGTTCTGTCTGCTTATATGCTTGTGATTTTAGTGTACAGTCTGGGGGAAAAGACTTCACCCTTCTTCCAGCAGTGAAATGGGGTGGGGGCATGGGTGAGGGCTCTTTTCTAGTGTTGGGTTGTGTAGGATAGCAGCACACTTCTGTACATCCAGTGAATGTACTCCCAGTCCTTTACTTATATGGAAGTCTAGGCTCTAGAGAGCAGTTGGTCTTGCACACCAGTTTCAGTGACAGCTCGAGAAGCTAGAGATTATCTGAGGGCTGGATCATTGCCCTGATCTCAGGGAAAGATGAGGGGTCATAAAAACAGCTGGTTTGTGTGAGTTGCTAAAAGGCTCCTTCATTTGGGAAAACAGAAGTAGGTGTCCAGAACCTGAGATGATAGTACAGGAGCAGCCTGCTGGAGCTCATCAAGTCCTGTTCCAGGCCTTGCTGAGAGACAAATGTGTTAAACTTGGGATTTGAGTCTTCAGTGAACAATTCCAGTGTCATCTCAGCTTGGGACACTGAAAAAAGCAACCTAGCTCTTAATCACATTCTGACCAATTTGTTAAGCTTTTGCACCCCTGGTCACCACTGGCCATTGGAGAGGTGTGAGAGAGTGAGGATCAGAAGGAATCTGTGGGAAGCACATTTATTGGTCTCCTCAAGCTGAACAAATAGTGGGTAGGAGGGAGAACTTACACTGTGCTTTTCTTGCTCTACAGTTTTCTCCTCTTTTAGAGTATGGTGCCCAAAACTGGACATAGTTCCAGCTGAGATCTCATTACCAAGTAGACAGGATTCATTAAAAATCCCATTTCTTATAGTACTACTAATTCCCAAGAGTGAGATGTGATGAGAAAAGCAACATACTGCTGCATCAGCTTGTGATCCCCTGTGACCTCAGCCAGTTTTGCTAATGGTTCCCTATTACTGTGCATCTAACTTATTCCCAAGATCTAGTGCTTTTAATTTGCATCCACTGAAATAGCTGGATTATATTTACGTTCTCTGAAGTTTATCAAAACTACTTTCCTTCCCGACATACTTATGATGCATCCCAGCTTGGTATTAAACTTTATGTGTGTGCTCTCTGTTCCACCCATCGAATATCTGCAGCCAGACAAATTCAGGCCAAAAAAGGCAGCCTTTGAGCTGCAGCAGCCAAGTTTTGACTAAGGAGTAGTAAAATGTTGTTTAAGAGGTCAAAGGACTCAAGTGACTTTTTCTGCGTCCCTTGAGGGCATGGGCTGGATGAGCCTTGCTGGGCAGTGGTCTTTAATATGCATGCTCCTGCTACAAGCTTGGTCAAGCCCAGCTACATTTCAGTACCCTGGTCCCCTCTTCAGTCAGGAAGCTGGATAAGGTTGTTCACCCAAGTTACTGCTGCTGTAAAGGATTTCCCTAGGGGAGGAATGGAGAGTAAAGCTGGTTCTGTGGTGACTCAGGCTCTCAGCAAAGCCTTTCTTATTCCCTCATATCCTTTTAGGGGCATCTGCTTTCCCTGTGACCCTGCTGAGTACCCGAAGCATGCTATTTCTGCTGGAGGAGAATCACCAGTGGCAGGTGCAGCCCTCCTTGGATGAAGACCATGAGGCAGAAATGCCTCCTAGGAGCAACATCCAGTTGAAGGAGAAGCAGCCAATCACCAGTATTAGCAATATCATAACCTATCGCCTCTGTCCTTGTGACATCAAGCTGATGCTTTACGATGAGGTAACCAGGAGCTGGTCATGGGGGCAAGATGCTGGGGGCTGACTCTGCTCAGATCCTGCTCCTGCAAGAGTGTCTTGGGGCTGTCATCTCCCATCCTAACCTAGGGCCTTGCACCACAGAGCCAGGGGAGCACAGTAGAAAGTCATACAAGGGACACTCTACTGCTGGCAGCAGAGACGGAGGAGGAGGAGGTGGTCACAGAAGAATTAGGAGGAGCTGTGCTGGGGGATAGTGGCTCAGGGCCGATGGGTGCCTGTCAGGCCAGCCTGCTCATTCACCTCCCTCCTTTTCCTCCCTGCCAGGTACTGAAGCTGGAGAGCACTTGGCACATCCGCACAGAGTGCCCTGAGCTGCTGCTAGAGCTGGTGGAGTGGATCCGTGGGCCCTGGGAGGAGATGTTCTCAATCGAGCTGCGCAAGGCTGTGTATGAGGCACTGGAGTGAGCCTGGTGGCTGGAGCAGGTGGGACTCAGAGTCAAGAGTGCTGCTGTGCCAGCAATGGTGCACAAGTGTCACCCACTCCCATCTAACCCTGCTGTTCTGTGGCCTCTGCTTTCCACTCTACTCTTGCCCCTGGCCCTTTCTGGTGAGTAAGAGGGGAGCACGTGATGGTTCAGACCACACAGTCATTCACTTGCACTGGACTGGCCACGGAAGGAGAAGGTGGAGAGTGTTCCTTGTCATACTGCGTAAGCTACCCAAAAGCAGTCAAGTGCTGTGGTCTTTCTGGCTGATGCATTTGCTGCCTTCTTAGCTGTCTCAGGACAGCCATCATTATATGCTGATGATTTTTTTTCCTCTCCCTCCTTCTTATCCATGGTTTCCCTAAAGCTACCTGCTTCAAACAGGAGCCTGATTGCACAAGGGGATGAAGCATGTTGTACACAACCCCACAGAATGCCCTTACCTGTCTGCCTGGTGGGGCATAGCTCAGTCTGCTGCTGTAGTCTTTCACTGTCACTGGGGAAGAAGGAGCCTCAAGGTTCTCAGCACAGAAACGTGTTCCTCATTGCTTAGGGGTCAGGACCTTGATGGGCACCAGCAGGTATAAGTGAGGCTTAGGCTTTTTCTGAGCAGTCCAAAAGCAAGAGTCTATTTTAACATGAGTTTTACTATTTTCTACTGTAATAAAAGCTTATATTTATTAAATCGTCATGTTTTCCTTGTTCCATTCTTTTGCAGTGCTGTAATGTCTTTCTAAGGGCTTCCATATTAGCTTTGCCTCAAGGGTTCCCTAACATCTCACTGGGTTCAGGCCTTTCTCCCCTTCCTGTTCAGGGTGGGTGCCAATGGGCTGCTAGGCTAATCTTCTCCACCTTCCTGGCTTCCAAGAAGCAACAAAGGAACAAGGTTTAAACAGGATTGGACTGACACGAGGTACTGCTTGTGGTGTTCTCCCTTAACCATTGCCCTCAGGTGGGCATCCTGTGGCCTTCCAGCCCCAGCACGCTGCTTGCTGGCTGCACAGGCCCTAAGAGGCTTGCCTCTCTCAGGAGCTGTTGTTGGTGTGGCTGTGGAAGTGCCTGCCTCTAGGTTCTTCCCTTTACAAGGCTTTACCTTGTCTCAACCTCCCCTGCACAGAGTTAAATGCAGCTCAAAAAATGCTGCTGCCTGGCCAGGGCTTGCTAGGTTACAGTCTCTGCCCCTGCCCAGTGAAGAGCAAAGGTAGATACTGTGTGTGGTGTTTTGATGCAGTTGAAGCTTCCTGTGGGGGTGGGCAGAAATGGACCTGTTACATTAAGGTGCTGATAGGTGGGATCTGATACCCCAAGTATGGATCTTTACTGATGGTAGCTTTTCCCAGAACAGCATCTCTGTTTTCCTATAAATGTTCAGCCTACAGCTTCAAGGCAAGTTTTCTGACTGTTCACTCCTTAGTGACAAACCTGTATTTTATGTCAATGTGATCTTGATTTTTATAAAGACATGCATTTTATAAAGACGTGACCTGATGCCTGTTTTCTTTGAATATTGAATATGGCAGCTATTCACAGTAATCTCTGACATTTAAACTTTCCACATGCCCAAAGTTGGTGTCTGCAGCTTCAGTTTCTGTCATCGAGAAAACAGCAGGGACTAGGCCCCACTGCATCCTGCTGCTTCCCTGAAGAGGTGCAATAAAGTTTCCCTTCCTGCTCAAATCCATCTATGCCATCCTTATAGCCTTAGGAGAGCGGGACGTTCAGTTTCCATCCTGTGTCAGAAGGCCACTCTTTCTTGGGGTCACTGTACTACTGGACATTCTCCTGTCACTTCCAGAGGCAGTTGAGTTGCTGAAGGCCCACAGTGGCTGATATTTTTATCTAGCCTCCTATAGACTGGATTGACAAGGTCTGTACTGTCTGGAGGCAGATGTCACAATGCATCCCCCTTTCTCCCCTCTTCCTCAATCAGCATATGGCTGCTGCTCTTTGTTCCTTTGGGGATCTCAGATCTGAAGTGGGAGTGAGCTCAGTCCCCAGCTTTGTCTGGGGGAAGGATTCTGAGAGAGCTGAGCCAGTAAACACCAGTAGGGTTTTATGTCTTCGTCTTGCCATTTAAGGAACTTGTGTAAGTTCTGTCTTTACCTTCTATAGCTGCATTTTTCACAAAGGGCAAGAGTCAAATTTGGAGTTACTTGGACCAGCTCGTTGATGTCTCTTCTTCTCAAGCTGATTCCCTGAGAAAACTCATCCCTGGAACTTGCTTTTCTGATCCTAGCCAAGCTGTACCTTTGCTACTCCAGTGTCTGGGTATGTGTTGAGGAGTCTGACAGAGTGTGGACTGCCAGAACCAAAGGTTTTTGTTATGTGCCTATCCACAGCTCTTCTCAAGCTCTTCCTGTTTTTTATTTCAGAGGTGACTACTGATTTGCTTCTCTTCTTTGCCATGTCTGTGCTCCCAGCTCAGCACCAGCCTCTTGGTCCCATTAACAGCTCCCTGCTTTTCTGCATTCCTTGGGCTGCTATGCTGACAGGGAAGCTCACGTGCAGCCTGTCTCCTCTGCCTCTTCATGAAACACTTGCTTTGTTTTCACTTAGCATTTTGTCCTGGTTATTACAGATCATGGTTCACAAATGATCACAAATGCTTTGCTGTAGGGCCTCTTGCACCTGGTGCAGTGATTACATTGACTGGTCGCCTTGCATCAGCTGGGTGTGTGCAAGGGCTCCCCTGACATGCTCCACCATCCAGCACTGCAGGCATCCCACTGATGGCTGTGTGGGAACTGGGGCTATATAGGACAGCTGGGGTTTGATGAAAGGTGGAATATATATTGAACCAGCTGCAGATATCTTCTGCCTGTCTCAGTTTTGATTATGCAGTCCCCCAGCTGGGCTCTTAAACAATCTGGATTTTGCACCTTCTTCCTCTCTCCTTTCCTGGGTGCACTTGGCTCCAGTACTCAGCTTCTAGCACAGAGCAAGGCTGGTCTGAACCTCCATTTCCCTGCCTGTGCTTGCCTGTAGCAGTCTCTTCTCAAGGTGTATGTAGCTGAAAGGATTCCCAGGCTGGGGTGCCCATAGGACTCCAGACAGGCTCCAGGCAGCTGTGGGCTCAGGCACCCCGTTGCCATGAGCCTGAAGCTACCACCACTTCTCCATGAGCACATACCAGCCCTGCTTTACTCTGCTGTTACCAATGAAAATGATGCCTTCAGTCATGAGTTTGGCTATTTCAGTGCTTCCTGCTGCATCTCTCTGCCCTCTTAGGCAGTACTGCCTTGAGCATACATTGCTTGTGGGTTGACTGTCAGTCCCCTTGCACTATGTTGAACTAGCTGAGCCTAGTGACTGGAGTGACTGGTCATTTACTTCTAGTAGGATATCCCTGCTGGCCTCATCTCCAGGGAACATGAGATGTAGCAGCAAAGAGCACATGTTCCTCATGGATCATGGACCTTGTCTGGCCAGCTTCATCCCTCCAAGGACCCAGCACACAGAGCAGTGTCTGGGGCCTATGTAAGGCCCTTCCCTGTGGGCTGCCCTCCAGTTTGGCAGGCAGAGGAAGAGCAGCCAATGCAGGCTGGGCTCAAGTGCCGTGCGTGGTGCCGTCAGAAGTCAGCACCCAGGAACTGTGAAGGACACAACAGCATGAGAGAGGTGAGCAGAGGCTGTGCTGCATATCCTGCGCTGCCCCCACTGTGCTGCATAAGCAAGAGGGGGGATGAAAGGGAAGGAAACTTCATTTCAAAGCTATCTCAGCCTTCAGTCAGCCTCTGTTGGGAGAGCATGGTCATTGCCCTTTGTGCTCGTGCAACGGAGTGTGCCTCTGCCTGTTATCAGAAGGTTATTAAGCCAGTTATGGAGCTATCCTGTATCAGGACAAAGAGTCCCTAATAGAATTGTCTGCTCCCTGTCCCAGTGCCAGACAAGTTGTTTAATCTGGGAAGAGCATGTTTGCTGCTGGGGATGCGTGCTGCCTACCTGCAGTGCTGCCTACCTGCAGTACTAGCTGCTTGGCCCTGTTGGAAAGGGTGGAGCTGGCTTCCTCACCCTGCTGCCAAGCACCAGCCAGCCATTGTCCATGTCACCCCATGGCAATCACACCCAGGGCACCCAGTCCCACCATCTCCCCAAAAGCAGAGGCAGTCATAGCAGGGCCCAGCCCATCCTGCTGTATTGATCAGAGCAGAAACTGAGGCTGCTACTGAGAGCCCAGCTGGGCCCTGCACCCTCCCTGCACCCTGTGTCTGGTAGCCAAGGGAGGGTCTGGCAATGGAGTCTCAGAGGGTGCCTCTATTGCAGCACTCTGCCTGAACAGGGAGGAAGGAGAGCTTACTCAAGCTCTTGCCAAGTCCCTTCTGAGCTGCGGCACTTGTCCCAGCAGTGGATGTTCTTATCCCTCTGCTTACACTCCCCCTCGGCCACTATCTCCTCTTTTACCAGCTCCCCTTGCTATTGCTGGGCTGTGCAGCTGCCCTTCCATGGCTCTTCCCCACAGACTCAGTGGTTTGGGGCTAATCCTGGTTTTTGTGGTTGGTGACAGTGCCCCCGTTTCCTCTGCAGAGCTGATCTTTGAGCCAGACCCCACAAGACTGCTGGTCTGCACATCCTTCCTGCCCACTGTGCTCTGTCACCCTCAGCTGATGTGGAAAGAGACGAGGGTGGGCAACACCCTTGGTCCACTTGGTTTTCCTTTCCCGGATGGTGTGGGTTTTCCCTCCACCCCAGGCTGAAAGGGTGATGCCTCTGCAGGCATTTGGGTTTTGCAAGCTTAAGGAAAGGATAGAGTACAGGAATACCCAGGGCAACATCACAGGGGAAGCTGGAGGGCTCTGACGCCAGTGGCCGGATGCTGACAAGCACAGCAATGCCTGTCCATGGGGTGTGTGACAGCAGCCTGGGCCTGGCCCCCCAAAGCAAACCCTGCCCTGTAGCCCAGGCGTGGGCTGAGCTGTGCTGGGCAAAAATGCTGCAGCAGTGGTGCCTGACCCCAGCCCAACAAGCAGCTTCATTCTGGGTACAAGGGCTTCAGTTTGCAGTGCCTCAGAGGTCACACTCCCCAGTTTAATGTGAGGCTGGTGAAACAGGGGCTTGTTCTTAATGCACTGAGCACCAGAGTCAAAGGGTCACATAGGTCACTCACCCCTGGCAAACTGCTCCGCTGCCTGGGGTGGAAGCCAGGCTGGAGGCAAGCTTGCCAGGCTGGAAACACTTGAAAACAAGTGGTTACTGTGGGGAAAGCCACAAGTCACTTCAACTGCCAGGCAAGAGCAGGAGGTTGAACGTGTGCTGCTTGACCTCCCCAGCATGCTGGAATGCTGTCCTCATGCTGGCAGCCCCCTGCCCTGTTCCCAACTCTCCATGCTGCACTGCAGGTGCCACTTCCCTGCAGCTCTGGGTTTCATTTCTGGACCTGAAAACTTCCCTACATTCTTCCAAAAGCTTGAGTTTCCATGCTTGGCTTGCAGTCTCCTTGCATCCACCTCTTCCTGTTTCTCCTGGCCTGGGATGGAGATTGTGACCAGAGTGTCTGTGCTGGATCTGGAATGCACTTTTCCCTCACAGAAATGTTAATGCCACAGTTGCATGCATAAGAATGGGATTCAATGAAAACTATTTCTTCATGTCCTGGCCAAATTCCCCTCCATGTGCTGCAGGTCTACCTCCATAGAGCTTAAAGTGTCACCTGGTACTGACCTATCCATGAGCTGGGGAGAAGGAAGGAGTGAGCAAAAGAGTCCAAAGCAGGGCCCTTTTCTCTAGCCTTTTCTCTAGGTGCACACACCTGCATCTATCAGGGTACAGAACACTGCTCTGGGGGGCTCCAGTTGCCCTCCCATGTAAGAGCACCAAGCCTGTGCCCAGGCTGTGCAGGTGCTGGGACAATGCCATGGTGGCATTGCTGATTCAGAGAAGCAGCAGGGCTGCTGCAGAATAACCAAAACCCCACACTGGATGTGATGGCCACAGTCCCCATACCTCTCCTTGCCCCAGACTCATGGCCTCAGCTCTCCCCTTGCCAGTCCCGGTGCTGCACCGGAGTGCCAGTTCCTAGAAACCCTTCAGCAGAAAGAGCACGCGTTTCAGTAAGGAGAAGCAGTGCTTCATGAGCTTATGCAGACACCAGCTTAGGCATGACTGTTTGGGTTGTGCAAGACTGCTCGGCATCCATCCTCATCCCCACACAACAGCGCCCAGGATGTCAAGGGCGTGGTTGGCCCATTGTGGAGACTCAGCCCCAACGAAATTCCCACAGACCCAATTTTAGCAGTGCGGAAAGTGAACGGCCAGGCTCCTTGAGGGCAGGGCTCCAGGGTGGTGACTCAAAGCCGCTGATGCCATTCTGCTGGCCTTGGCGATGCAGTGGTGATTCTAAGGGCACATCTCGAGGTGCTGCAGGCTCAGCCCGGCCCTGCTGCAGGAACCTGGCCTGGGACACGAGAAGCAGCACGGGCTTCAGAAGGCAAGAGGCACATTACCACCACACAGGCACGTCTTGCTCTGCATTCCCACCATGTGTGGGGCCACCTCTCCTCTGTGCCACCAGATCTCTCCTTTCTTCTGTCCTCGCTCTCCACTGGGAGGGGAAGAACGCCGTAAGGAACAGGAGGCTATTGTGCAGGAGACTCCCATGGCCGGAGCGGGGGCTCCCTCCTCTAACCCTGCGGCCGGACTCACCCCTGAACACGCCGCGGGCTGAGCCGCACGCGCGGTTCGGAGCGTCCCCCTACAGCGGGCAGGGAGCCTCCGCTTCGCTTCGCGGGAACGGCCCCCCGGGAGCCAAGGGCTGCGCGGAGCGCGGGGCGGACAGGCAGGGCCGGTCAGCGGGGCTCGATGGAGCTGCTGGGGCGGGAATCCCCACTGGGCAAGTTTTGGCCGCCGCCGGCCCCCGCCCNGCGCTGGAGTCGGTGGGACCGGGGACCCTGAGAAAGCTGGGGATGAGGGCTGGGTGCCCAGGGTGGCAGGGGTCAGTGGGACAATGGTGCCCAGATGGGCAGGGGCCAGTGAGCTCAGGGTGGGATGCCTGCTGCTGTGCCCCTGGGCAGGGGAATCTGGGGGTCTCAGACAGGGCAGGCAGGGATGGAGGGGACTGGGAGCCCCACATGGGGGACTGAGGTCGGTAGGGCTGAGGTGTAGGGCCCAGCCAAGATGTATCGTGCTAGTCCTGACTCCCAGTGGCCGGGAGGCCCTGGGTGGCTGTGCTGCTTTGAAAACTGGGCTCTGGCCACCTGTCCCAGGTAGGGGACAGGCTGCAGGTAGCTCTGTGCTGCCCTGGCCATGCCCAGTGCTGCTGCCATCCCACGTTGCCAGCTATTCCCATGCCACATGTCCATGGCCACCACGGCAATGCCACCCTGTGTTTTTGTGTTCCTTGGGCTTGCTACCTCCTGACACTGTCCTCCTTCTTGGTCCCTTCAGTTTGTTCTTCACCCTGGTGCCAGGGCAGTGTGCTGCTAGAGACTAGGGTAACGGCAGACACAAAGCATCCACCTTCCAGGGGGGTGGTGGAGGAGAGGGGCTCACACCTGGGAGACGGGGCAGCAGTGAAACCTTGCAGGGCATATGACCCCAGGAGGATGGTGGCCCTGATGGGCTGGGTTTGGGTCCCTGATGCCAGCCCATGCCACCTCTTGCAGCAAGAGCATGTCCCCAGCATGAATGCTTGTGCTGGAGGGACTCTTCTGAGGTTGGTCAGGAGGCTGGCTGAGCTTAGTGTAAAAGATCCTCTCATTCTGGACAATAGCGGAATCAGTGCAGCATCAGTTATCATCTGCAGGGCCATGCCCTGGCCAGAGGTGATGGGATAGGGCTGGCAGGGGACTCTGGGGGACACACACCCTCTGCTCGCCCTTGGCCACCCCTGCCACCTGCTGCCCTGGCTTGCATCATCTGACGCAGAAGCTGCTGAAACCAGGGGTGGCGGTGGGTGTGAGTGTCTTGTGTATTCTTTGACTGGGAGATGTGACGTGGTCCTTGTAATTTCCTCCCCAATGTCAGCTGTTTTGCCAGTGCTTTTGCAATTTCTTGGCTGCCTCACACTGCCCCTTGCTATCACTGTCCTGCCTCCTATTCCATCCCCCTGCCAGCCCTTGCCGTGGAGCTGCAGGGTGCTGTAAGCACTGGCCACTGCAGGCTTTGGAGGCTGGAGTCCTGCAGGACAGAGGGCACAGCATTGAGGTTTGGCGGGAGAGTGATGCTGCATCTCTACTGGCCCTTGGGGGAGAGCTCTGTGGAGTGAAGAGGACCTGGCTGATTAGCACATGGTGGGGGATGCTGCTCCGGGGACCTGCCCCCCTCTGCCAGGGCTCAGAGCTGGCAGCTGCAGTGGGCCAGTGGAGCTGCCATGTGTTGCCTTCCTCCAGTGGCCTGTGGACCCCCATGGGAGGGTGTGAGTGCTTTCACAGGGTGCAGTGCTGGTTAGGGACCTGTCCAGTGCCAGGTGATAAATGGGTGCTGTGGCACCAGGGGAGAAGGAAGTGGCTCTGCTCCTACCTGCCCCCTCCCAGTCCCCAGCTGGCGCTGCCCTATGCTGGCATGTTTGCTCTGGTTGTGACTGTGCTCACACTTCCCCTAGATGTGTCCCTGCAAGCAACCAGGATGTCCCAGCCTCTCCCCGTTGCCTCCACCCACCTGGCTGTCGGCAGGGTGGGAGCAGGATGCAGACGGGAGCACAGGGAGGTGGTGCTGAGCAGGGGATAAAGTTTTGAGGAGGCAGCTTCCTGAGGGCTGTGTTTATGGATCTGTGGGTAAGGGAAGGGACACTGGTGCTGGAAGAGGGAGTAGGACAGAGCTGGGCTAGCAGCTGCCAGACTCCAGGGTCCTGGTGAGGTGCATGTGGATTTGCTCAGTGTCTCTTTGCCTGCCCCTTCCCTACAGGGTTTGAGTCAACTCCCTGGTCAGGATGAGCTGGAGTTTCCTGACACGGCTCCTGGAGGAGATCAACAACCACTCGACCTTCGTGGGCAAGATCTGGCTGACTGTCCTCATTGTCTTCCGCATCGTGCTGACGGCCGTGGGGGGCGAGTCCATCTACTACGACGAGCAGAGCAAGTTTGTCTGCAACACGCAGCAGCCGGGCTGTGAGAACGTCTGCTACGACGCCTTTGCGCCCCTGTCCCACGTCCGCTTCTGGATCTTCCAGATCATCATGGTGGCTACGCCGTCGGTGCTCTACCTGGGCTTTGCCATGCACCGCATCGCTCGCATGCCCGAGTCCTCGCGGCGCCGGACACCGCCAGCCCGGCGGGCACGCATGCCGGTGGTGCGCCGGGGAGCCGGGCGAGACTACGAGGAGGCAGAAGATGATAATGAAGAAGACCCCATGATCTTTGAGGAGATAGAGGTGGAGAAGGAGAAGAGCCCAGAGGGCGGAGAGAAGCATGACGGCCGGCGCCGTATCAAGCAGGACGGGCTGATGCGTGCCTACGTCCTGCACTTGCTGTGCCGCTCAGTGCTGGAGATGGTTTTCCTCTTCGGGCAGTACCTGCTGTACCGCTTTGAGGTGAGCCCCTCCTACGTCTGCAGCCGCAGCCCCTGCCCACACACTGTCGACTGCTTTGTGTCCCGCCCCACTGAGAAGACCATCTTCCTCCTCATCATGTATGCCGTCAGCGGGCTCTGCCTCTTCCTCAACCTCTGCGAGCTCTTGCACCTTGGTGTGGGGCGCATCCGTGATGCCCTGAGCCGGGCTGATGGCCCCCCACTCCCAACTGGCGACAGCCCTGCACCACAGTACCCCAAGAAAGCCCCCAGCGCCCCCCCCACCTATCACTCGCTGAAGAAGGAGCTGCCACAAGCCCCACTGACCAACAGCAAGCTGGACTACCGGGAGAGCCTGGCCCAGGGGCGCTTCGCCCTGGCTGGAGCTCCCCCGGTACACGAGCTGGACCGGCTGCGTGAGCACTTGCGCCTGGCCCAGGAGCACCTGGAGGTGGCCTTCCACCTCCAGCCCCCGCCGCGGCCCCCCAGTCCTGCCCGCAGCAGCAGCCCCGAGGCCAACGGCATCGCTGCCGAGCAGAACCGCCTCAACCTCGCCCATGAGAAGGGGACCACAGCCTGCGACAGGACCACAGGTGAGCCAGGAAGGGGGATGGATCCAGCCCACTGGGGTGGAGGCGTGGGGGCCTGCCCCGAAGCTCCCCTGGAGAGAGGATGCCGTTCCCCCTGGGATGGGTGCTAATCTGCTTCTTGCTCCCCGCAGGGCTGTGAGTGCTGCCAGGGACAATAGCGGTGTCTGCTGGAGTGGCTGCCACCACCACCGTGGGATAGGCGTCCTGCCAGGAGCACAGGGCAAAGGATGCCACACGCCTGCCCAGCGAGCAGTCTGGGCAGCTCTGTCCTGGTGGGCAGCAGAGGGGTCGGGGTCCATGGGGTTCATTCCTACTTAATTTTCAAAAAGGGAATATCTTATTTTTGTACGTTTTTATAAACTCATCAACATGTGCACCCTGGCATTTTTATACTCCATCCCAATCTCCACTCTGGGCCTGTGCTCTGCCCCGTCTCCTGTTTCACCCACTTTTCCTCCTCCCACACCCATTTTCCTCCGCATGTTGTCCTCACACCTCCCTGTGCCCCCCATGCCCTCTGCCACCCGTGGCAGCACCAGTTGGTGCTGTGCATATGCTGGTGATTTTGGTACTGCCCCCTGAGGTTTGGGGCACTTAGGGGAGCAGGCTGGGGGTCTGGCTGGCCGGGCCAAGCTGTGGGACAGAGTGCTGGGCTGGCAGTACCCTTGGAGTGGGTGGAAGGGATCCTGGTGACACTTTGCTGCCAGAAAGTGACTTTGTGGCCTGGGGGGCCATGCTGCGCAGCATCCTGGCATGGGGCTAGGAGTTACAAGTTGCGGGCCTGGCCTGCTTGGAAATGTCTGTGCAGAGGTCAGGGGCTGTCCTTCCCACTGCCTCCGCCCTGTCCTGGCAGGCCGCCCTTGGACCAAAACTTATCTCCTCCCACTCTGGCTGCAGGGCTGGGACCCCCTGCACGGAGCCAGACCCTGGCCTCACAGTGTGGGGACGTGGTGCCCCGAGCTGGGCTCGGCCGGGAGCCAGTGGAGCATTCCTCATCATCTCAGCCTGGGTCACATGGGGACTTTTGTAGTCTTGTTTTTTACTCGGAAATGATTGTCACTCTGTTTTTCTTCTTTTTTTTTAATATCTATATTAGTAAAGGCTGAAGACGTTTTGTACTGAGCTGCTGCATCCGCTCATTCGGGAGGAAGGGGTGGGAAGGGAATCCTGTGCGTCTGGGCTGGCGCTGCCGTGCGTGCCTCGGGACCTCCCTGCTGCCCAGGGTGACTCAGTTGTTCCTGTCGTGCGGAGGCGGCTGTGGCCGGGGCAGCCTTCATCGTCCTGGTGGAGAGGGATTGCACTGGCCACATTCTTGTTTGGCCCTATCACTGTCGAGGAGCCAGATGAGGGTATTTCCTCTGTGTCCCCATCCTCCCACCACCCCCATGTCTCCCCAGCTCTCTGCTGCCCCCATTCCTGCACAACCAGTTGCCCGGAGCAGAAGGGATGTTGCTCTGCTCTGCACTCCCCTGCCCAGTGCAGGATCAAACCCAGCCACACTGTGCCCTTTTTGGCCAGTATACTCCAGTCCCCTCTCTGGTACCCCAAATCAGAGCTGGATGCCTCTAACAGTGTTTGCCCATCCCCTCATTTGTCCATCTAGAAGCCCCCGGGGAACTTATATCCCTTTGCACAACCACATGCCACCTCCGTGGCTGTCTTTGATGGAAGCTGGCATTTCCAGGGTGCTTTAGTAAAGGGAACAGGTTTATTTCACTCATCCCATTAAGTTTTCCAACAAGCTGTGCTGCCAGGAGAGGGCTCGCTTGTGGTGCCATGTGTGCTGCCAGCCCTGCCACCAGTGTGAGGTCCCGACATGGGCTTGCCCAGACACATCCTGATCCTGTCACAGCAGCCTGGCCCTGCCTGGAGCACAGGGAAGTTGTTGAACTATATAGCAGGAGCAAGACACCAATCTTTGTCAGGGCACAGAACTGCAGGAGGGGAGCAGGTGTGGAGAGATGAGGGCTAATCTGGTTGCAGACAGCAGCCTGGCTTTGGCAGGGCAGTGATGCCTTTGCTGTAGGCTGTGCTTATCCCTGCCCTGCCATGCCCTGATTTGCTCTGAGACTGGCCCTGGGGCAAGTCTTGGCAGTGTGATAGTACCTGGGCCAGCCCAAAAATCTGGCTTGTGCAGGGGAGGGTGGTACAGCCAAACTGCCCCATCCCAGTGGCCAGGGTTCCACTGAGAAAGTGACTCCTCCTGGGCGGGATCCCGGTCTGGGGCTGGGCTGCAGGATGCCCTAGACACAGGTGCAGTCCTGGGCCAGGATGTTGGGCACCGTCTCGTACTTGAAGGAGTAGCCGCCATCGGAGGTGGTGCGGACGCGCAGGGAGCGCATGGTGCCGGGCAGGGCAGCGCAGCAGAGCTGCACACCCAGCCGGTGGCTCAGCCCGTGGCCTGCAGCGCAGCTCCCGTGGCAGTAGTGGAAAACGAAGCTGCTGGGATGCACGATCCACTTGTCCCAGCCCAGCTCCTCGAAGGAGATGTTGAGGGAGGCCCGGCGACAGTTGGTGTGGGCAGCCAGCTCCTCAGACGGGCGCTGCAGCAGGCTCAGGGCAGCTGGGGACCAGGGCATGGCAGAGCGACGAGCCCTCTCACTGCCCTTGGCCCGGGTGGTGGCCACAAGAAAGGGCATCTTGTCCCCCTCGGCCAGGCAGGGGCAGCCAGGGCAGCGCACCAGGAGCATGAAGAGCGGCTGCGAGAGCTGGGGCAGCAGCATGGGGGCCAAGTGAAACACTGTCCAGTGCTCGGGTGTCCGCTCTGCCATGGCCATCACCGGCACCCGGCCCTCAGGTGACAGGGTCAGCACATCAGGGGTTGAGTGGTTGGGGGCAGCCGAGGGGCCAGTGTAAAACCAGAGCCGGGCAGAAGTCACCACACGGCTCAAGGTGTGTGCCGAGGGCTGGAAGAGGTAGGTGAAAATCCCTTCTTCCTCCAGCAGCTTGTCTGGCTGTGTGGGCTCACAGGGAACATCTGTGGGGGGGAAAAGATGATCAGGGTGTGTGCCCAAACCTGGGGAGAATGCCCGATGCCAGATGGCAAGTGAGGTTATAGAGGTCCCTGGAGTGCTGGCAGGGCACCTGGCAGCTGGCATAGGCTGTGGCAGGGTGCAGGGGAGCTGGTGTCTAGTGCTGTGCAGCAGCTTCTGTGCTGAGCCCCACAGCAGATCCCTGCTATGCCCTAGGCTGGTCCATTACCGTCACCCCTGTCCCCCAGCATCCTGCTCCATAGCTGGTTATCTTGCCCCTTTCCCCCAGAGTCATGCCCTGTCCCCGAGCATTCAGCCCCATAGTGGTCATTCTGTCCCCTTCTGCCATCCTCTGCCATCCTGGCCCATGTCCCAGTCCTGTCCCATAGCTGATCATCCTGCCCCCTTCCCCCAGCATGGACATCCTATTCCATCCCCCAGTATTCTGCCCCATCTCCTGCTGCCGTGCTTTATAGCTGGTCATCCTGCCCCATCCTGCAGCATCCTGCCCTGTCCCTTAGTATCCCAACCCCCTGCCCCATTCCCTAGCATCCCACCCTATTCCACCCTGCTCCTCAGCCCTCCCCATGTCTCTGCATCCTGCCTGGACAGCTGTTTCCCAGCCTCTCCGCACCCTCTTGTGCTGCCTGTCCCTCTGCTGTCTGTCCTGGGCTGTTCTGCCTGTCCCTGTCTGCCATACCTTTCCATCTCCTGGCTCTCCACCAAATCTCACTCATGGCCATGTCCCAGCCTGGCATACATTCTTCCCTTTCTCCTACAGACCACCACATCAGCCTCTCCATCCTTCAGCATCTGCATTGCTCTAAACCCCCACCTTGCTTCACCCTTCTACCCTCTCCATTCCATCAGGATCTTCTCACCTGTGGCAGGGAATAGGATCACCTGGGAGGTGTCTTCCCGCTCCTCTGGCTCCATTTCGGTGTTTTCAACGTCTCTCCGGTGTACCCTCCTTGCTTCCATCTGTGGCTCCTCCTGGAGAAGGGGGGGACTCAGATGTTCGAGCACTCGAGCCCGCACCTTGGCCAGGATGAGCTGCCGGTCGGCCCCTGCCCCGGTGCAGCTGGCCAGGGCGGCGCTGGGCAGCATGGCAGGCAGCAGGTGCAGGAGGAGCAGCATGACCGTGGGGCACTCAGCAGGGTGGAGGCTCGGGGGGCTCTGCCGCAGGCTTCTGCCTGCCTGCCCAGCCCGTCTGCCCACTGCGCTCCCCCCGGGGCAGGGTGGCATTGAGATCTATCTGACACTGACGCAAACGTCTGCTCGCAGTGAATATTATCTCTGAGCTGTGAAAGCGCTGAGACGTCTGGAATGCGAGGACTGCAAGGACAGTGTGGTCTGGGGGGGGGCCGGCGCCCGGGCAAGGGGGATGTGTGTGGGGGATGCTGCCGGGAACAGTGGGTGCATGGGGCTGGGGAGGTCGGGCTGTGGACAGGGTGCTGCCAGGAAGGTTTTCCTGTGTTGGCAGGGATGGAGGGGGCACCTTGGGTGAGCTTTGCAGTGGCTGCTGCTGGGTGCCCCCCATGGTGGAGGAGTTGAAGATCTGGGGCTTCAGGGGAGCTACTGGGAAGTGACAGAAGTTGTGCACAGCAGGGAAATCCAGGCAAGGACCTGGTGGGGATCAGAGCCCTGTGAGGCTCTGGCAGGAGGGAGGCACTTTGCACGTGGCAGTCCCCAGGGCAGCCAAAATGCAAGGATGGGGCCTTGGGAAGGGCAAGTTGAGGGGTGGGGTGGTTGTGGCATTTCCATGACAGTCTGGTGATCGGCAAGGTCCTGGGGACATGAAGCAGGAGGGATGGCAAAGGGTCCCTGCCCTACCTGGGGCTGGGGAAGGCTGGCGCAGCTTCAGGGGGAGAAGAACAGGTGAGACAGAGCCAGGCCAGCTGGAGACGCTGCAGCAGGTCCAGGGGAAGGATCCTAGGGTGCTGTTTGGGCTGCCTGGCCATGGGCTGGCACACAGGGTGGGAGTTGCAGGAGAGGCAGAGGCTGTAACTCAGTGCCCTTCCTCTCACTGCTGCCCGAGGGGACAGTGCCAGGCATTCCCTGTCCATTAACCATATCTGCCCTGTGGGTGGTGGGCAGCCTGTGCATCCGCTCTGTGCCTCCGGCAGCTCAGTGTCCTGCACATCCCATCCAGTGCAGCCTGGCATCTCATGCATCATCCAGTGCAGCACATCCCACCCTGTGCAGCAGGTCCTGTGTGACACAGCCTGTCCCACTGCAGTCTGGTGTCCAGCTCGGTGTACCCCACACCTTGCACCCCTCACCGTGCACCCCATGCCATTCTCTCCACAGGGCACCTTGTCTCTTGCTGCTGGCTGAGCCAGCACAGAGGCACGGCCAGGCCGGCATCTCCCCAGCTCTCTGGGGTGGCTCCTGCTAGGCTGCTATACATAGGTAGGCCAGCCCAGCCTCGGCGAGGCGCTGAATGGAGCAGGCTCACTCTTATCAACCCCGCGTGTCATCAGAGGGTATTTTTGGGGACAGCAGCTGCAGGCATTTGTAACATTTGGTCCCTGCGCACTGACACCCAGGAGCGGAGCTGGGGGAAGCAGCAGGACCTGGGTGCCGGCACTGAGGGACGCAGGGGAGAGGTGGCAGAGCGAGGTACATGAGTGGGGCAGGGGGCTGGGCTGGGGCTGCCTGGGGCAGGGTGACTGGGGAAGGGAGTGCTTGAAGGGTGCAGTGGTATGGCTGAGCCATCAGAGCCGGCAGTCTGTGTCCAAAGGAGTTGCTGTGGGGTGGCCCATGGGTCAGGGGTGTGTGTGGATGGGGAGATGGCTCTGAATGGGTGTACTGTCCCGGGGGTAGGGCTCTGGGAGGAGAAGCTGGCCGCAGTCCCTGTTGCTCCTTGGGGACCTGCCCTCTCCTACCCTCTGGCTCATTCAAGAAGTATTTTTGTTTCCCCTCCCCCTGCCTGAGCAAGTCAGAGACGACCCTGCCCCAGCCCCAGCTATGGTTCGGGCAGAGGCTGGGGTGCACTCCCCGAGGGGAGGCACAGAGCACCCTGCCCCACCCCTGCCCCTGATGGCGGGCACGGTTACCCACAGAGCGGGAGATGGAGGCAGTGCCCTCCAAAAGCAGGACCCACCTCCCCGGCTTTCCTTTTGCTCCTGGAGCTGATGATTTCCAGCTGTGGTTTTGAGTGCACCAGCGCTGGATCCTGCTTGCGGGGATACTCTCTGGAAGGGGGACCTGCTCCTGGCAGAGCCCCACTTTGCTGCAGGGCGTGGCCCTGTGGGGCGGCCGCCCGGCACAGGGGGTCCCCTGCCCACCCAAGTCCGGGAGGAAGTGTCCGGATCCAGCCGGGGCCTCGCGCCCGTGACAGCCCCGTGTCAGCACCTGCCCGCTGAGCCGGCCCAGATGCTGCAGGAATGCGGCTCTGCCACCACCCGATACTGCAGGAATGCGAATGCCCGGCGGGTGGGGAAGGGGCGGGCGGGGGCCCTTTTGCTTCCTCTGTCCCCCAGCCCCAGCACCCAGCAAGCAGCTGCCGAGGCTCCCTGTCTAGGCAGGGGTCCCCCACGTCTGGAAGTGGAGTCCCCTCGCAACCCTGGGATAGGTTGCAAGTGTCTCAGCCTGTCGGGTAGCATAAAGCCACTTTTTGTCACCTCTCCTATTGCCTTGGGCTGGGATATGGGTGATTTGGGTGACACAGAAGCAAATCCAGTGGGGCTGTGCTGCTCCGAATGAGGGTGATGCTCCTGAAGCAAGGGGTCCATGCTGGGGATTTTGCTCCAGGTGTGGGTCCCTCCTGGTGGGGGGCTCCACACTGGTCAGTCCCTGATGAAGCCTGAGCCCCCACTCTAGTCTGTCTGTACATTCCCCCAGGCTGATGGTCTCTACTGCTGCTCCAGCCAGCTGCCTGCTGTGACCCTGGGGAGGTGGTGATGGAGGAGTTTGGGGGAGCCCCCAGGTTCCTCGCCTATCCACGTGCCTTCTCGGTCCAAAGTGGCACCGATGTGGTCCTGAGCTGTCAGATCACAGGTGATCCCCAGCCAAGCATCCTTTGGGAAAAGGACAAGAACCCCATCGAGCCCTCAGGCCGTTTCCATATGGAGTCCAAAGGGGACCTGTACAGCCTGCTGGTGTCCTGTGCCGCACCCCAGGACAGTGGACTCTACGTCTGCAAGGCCAAGAATAGTGTTGGTGAGACTTATGCTGCCACTTCGCTCAGGGTAGAGTCAGCGGAGCCCCGAGAGGAGGAAGGATGCTCAGGCACTGTGGCACCTGCCTTCCTCATTGCCCCCTCATCCATGCGTGTTTGCCAGGGGGAGGACGTGATGTTCGCCTGCAGGGTGTCCGGGCAGCCCTGCCCAGTGCTGGAGTGGGAGAAGGACGGGCACAAGCTCTCTGACCTCTTCGAGAGCAGCCACTTTGCAGTGGGGCAGAAAGCAGAGGACTGGCACTTCCTGAAGCTGTTCAGTGCCCGGCCCCAGGACGGGGGAGTGTATGTGTGCCGGGCATGCAGTGGCTCCCAGGAGGCCCTGGCTGCTGCCGTGCTCCTGGTCGAGCCCCAGGCACTGCTGGACAGGCTCCCCAATGGCTCCCCTGCCGATGGTCCCAAGGCAGTGGCGGAGCGGCAGCGGTGGCGGCAGCGGCACGCAGTGGGACGGCACGTGGGACCAGAGAGCTGGGTGCCCAATGGTGTGGTGCCAGCCAGGGTGCCAGGGGCCAAGGCATTTGCCGTGAGCGCGGGGAAGCACGCCAAGTTTCGCTGTTATGTTACTGGCAAGCCCAAGCCAGAGATTGTCTGGCAGAAAGATGGTGAGCCCCTCGCCCCTGGCCGCAGGCATCTCATCTACGAAGACCGGGAGGGCTACTTCATCCTCAAGGTGCTGTACTGCAAACCCCAGGACCAGGGGCTGTACATGTGCACCGCTTCCAACACCGCTGGCCAGACCCTCAGTGCAGTGCAGCTCCAGGTGAAAGGTAGGAACATGTCCAAGCAGTGTCAGAGGTGGCTGAGTGCTGGGGGGCTCAGGGAATTTTGTCTAGCAGGGATGTGTCTGTGCAGCCAGGGTCACCCCAGGCTCCTCAGGACAGAGCTGTGGGCTGGAAGGAGGGGATGCTGGGCTCCTCCAGGAGCTGTGTCCTGCTCGATGTCTCTCTCTCCTTGCAAACAGAGGGGTAGCTTCCCGGGATGGCTGCAGGTGTCCAGCCACAAGCAAGGAAGGGGGACTGTGCCTTGGTGACAAATTCCCCTGGAAGTGCTGAGTGATTTTGGCAGGCAGTCCTGCAGGGCACGGCTCCAACTGTCTGCACTAGCAGCAGCCCAATTCCCCCCCGAGCCATCCAGCCAGCTGGGGACAGCCCATGGCTGGGGTTACCCAGTAACTGCTGCAGCCCTTGCCTACACCCCACTGCTCCCCTCCACTGAGATGCCTGCTGCAGTGTGCTGGCTTCCATGCTCCTGCATTCCCCAAAACTTCCTGCTGAGATACTGGGGGCATCCCTGGATCTCCGCAAGCTGTGCCGTGGTTCTCCCTGCTCTGGGGGATGTGCTTGTCAAGGCAGTGTCCTTCTCATGCAAGCCAAAGGAGAGGGCAAAGGAGGTCCAAGAGTTCAGTGCTCTTTGTGAGCTGGGAACACCTTGAGTGAAGGGCTGACAGTGGGTGCTGTACCCCACATGCTCTGAGCTCCTGTTTCCTCCTGTGGCAGAGCACCGGCTGCGGTTCCAGGTGCAGCTGGCAGACGTGGAGGTAGCAGAGCGGGAGGATGCAGTGTTGGAGTGCCAGGTACCATTGGAGACCATCCCCACATCCTGGTACCTGGAGGACAGGGAGCTGCAGCCCAGTCACAAGTATGTGATGGAGGAGCAAGGGGTGGTGCGGCGCCTGACCATTCGTGATGCCCGCACTGACGACGATGGCATCTACCTCTGCCAGATGAAGGACAAAGGGCGCAGCATCGCCGAGGTCTCTGTCCGAGGTGGGGGTCAGGTCTCCAGTAGTACAGCTTTGCCTTCCTATTCCCCTCCTTGCCAGGGTCCCCACTGCCCACTGCCTTCCCTCCATTTGGCTGGTACCTGCTACTACCCTTCCTCATCCTCCTTCTCCTCTCCCACCTTAAAGAGCCCATCCTGTTCCCCACCGTCCCTCCCTGGCCCTCATTTATCTCTTCCCATAGGGGTGATCGTGAAGCGGCTGCCACGGAAGCTGGATGTGATGGAGGGGGAGAATGCCGTTTTCTGTGTGGAGACACGGGATGTGGTAGAGGGGAGCTGCTGGAGCCGGGATGGGCTGCAGCTGCGGGAGTCACCCCGTACTGTGCTGAAGAGCTTCAGCAGGACACACCTCCTGGTGCTGGTGCACGTCACCCGCCAGGACGCAGGCATCATCTCCTTCACTGTTGGGGAGTCACAGACATCCTCCCAGCTCCGAGTCAAGTGTAAGCTCCAGGCTTGAAGGGGTCCTGTGTCCTCTCTCCTGCCCGTTCATGGGGGGTGGTACAGAAGGGGAGGTGGAACAGACACCCAGTATGCTGGGGATGTGATGCTGCAATGTTTTCTGGGAAGGGAGCTTTGAGCAGGGCTCCAGGGTCCCAGCCTCACTGGCGCTCACAAACCCTGTACCCAGCAGCATGTTACATGGGAGCAAGACCCTCCTCTCCATCAGAGAGAGAATCCCCAAAGAAACAGGCTGTGTATCCCACTCAGCCTTTCTCCCACCCCACCTGCAGCCTCGCTGCCATCCCCAAGCAGGCAACCTGGGCTGTGACTTGCAGGTGTGAAGCACGACCCTCCGAGCGCACCGGTGGCTGCTGAGATGAGCGTGGTGGAGAACAACACGGCTCTGCTGACTTGGTGTCCTGCACCTGACGCCCACCTCCGCCCCGCCAGCCGCTACCTGCTGGAGCGTCGGGAGGCAGCGGGGGGGGAGTGGGTGCAGTGCCTTGCCACCGACCTGCCCAGCTGCGTGCGGGTGCTGGGCGACAGCGTGCCTCGCGAGGCTGACTACTGCTTCCGCATCTCTGCTGCCAACAAGCACGGCAGGAGCAGCCCTGTGGAGTTCCCTGGATCTGTGCATCTTGGTGAGGAGATAGGCAAAAGCTGGGATGTCGTGCCACAGTGTGCTGGTAGTCAGTGCCACTGGGGCTCAGTCCAGCTGTGCTCCAGCCCCAGCAGCTCGTCTGGAGAGGGGTCTGCAGGACGTGTGGGTGAGGGACGGCGAGGATGTGCAGTTCTCCCTGGAGCTGTCAGCCATGGTGCACGGCTCCTGGTTCCTCAATGGTGCCAGGCTGAGTGAGGAGGAGGATGCAGGTGGCCGGTGCAGTGTACAGCACCATGGGACAGAGCACTCACTGCTGATCCGGGGAGCACGACTGGCTGACAGTGGGGCCCGGGTCACCTTCGTATCTGGTGATGTGCGGGACTCAGCTATCCTGCATGTGCAAGGTGATCAGGGCACTCACCCTGGGATCCTACCAGGACCCCAGCAGCAGGGCCTGTCGTGCTGGAGGATGCTTCTCACCCCTCCTCTATATCTTTCAGCTCCACAGGTCCACATCACCTCAGTGCCTGAGGCCGAACGGCTCCGGAAAGTGCCAGCAGGGATGCCTGTGCTGCTGGAATGCCAGGTGTCCACCCCGGACGCCCCTGTGTGCTGGCTGAAGGATGGCCAGGCTGTGCCCCTGGATGATGTTATTGCAGTGCAGGCAGAAGGCTGTGTGCGGAGGCTGCTCCTGCGCTCAGCGTGTCCCTCGGACACTGGTGTGTACACCTGTGACACTGGGGATGATGCCGTGAGCTTTACGGTGACCGTGACCGGTGAGCTGGGGACTGTGTATGGGAGCCTGGCCCCAAACTCCTGATAGAGCTCCTGCCCTGCTTCTTGCCCCCATTACATGGCTGAAAGCTGCATCCAGTAATGCTGAGGCCCACATTATCTCTGGCAGAGGTGCCAGTGAGGATCATCAGCTCCAACGAGGAAGCCCCCCACACCTACGTGGCCGGGCAGCGTGTGGAGCTGTGGTGCCAGCTGTCCCGCCCGGCAGCCCCAGTGCGCTGGTACAAGGATGGAGAGGAGGTGGAGGTGAGCGAGAGCCTGGTGCTGGAGCAGGAGGGGCCACGGTGCAAGCTGGTGCTGCTCTGCGCTCAGACACAGGACACGGGGGAATTCGTCTGTGATGCTGGTGGGGACTCTGCCTTCTATACCATCACTGTGGCAGGTGGGTGTGATGCAGGAGGGCTGGTAGGGTCTCAGAGGGCTTTCTTTGCCAGTGCAGGACAACACAATGCGTGTGCTGCTGTCAGTGTTGCTGTCACTTGCTGCAACAAGATGCTTGTCAGACATGCTCTTGCCAGGTGCTCACCAGCAGTTTGCTTGGTTGGTCAGTTGTGGTCCTTGAACACTCAGACTGGCTGCCAGAGGGAACAGCTCACTCTGCCTGTCCAAAACATTAGAGCACAGGAGAGCACCCAGCACCTGCACACCAGGGTGTTTGCCAGACCTCTGCCATGGCTGGTAACCAAGCCCTCCTCCAAGGTCCTAAAAATAGTGGGCCCTGCACCTGGCATGGGGTGACTCACGGTTGGTCGTTGCTCTGATGGACAGCGTTAATTGCTGACCTGAAAATTATCAGTTGCCTGGAGACCGATGGCTGTGTGGTGTTTGCTGGGTGGGAGCAGGGCTCAGCATCCTGTGGCGGCCGCCCCGGCTGTGGAGCGGTTGCTGGCGTCGTCGGCTGGCAGAGGATAATGAAAGCTGAAAGCAAGTGAAAGGCTTCCCCTTGCTGGCCCCAAAATCCACATCCCACAACCACAGGAAGGCGACGAGGGGCAGAGCTAAAGCCCAGTTGAAAGGTGGTGTGACCGCAGTGCTAAAGCCTCACTGTGGCGTTAACACATGGCAAAGGGCCAAAGTTGGTGGCCAAAGATGTAGGAGTGAAGATAGGATGAGTGATAAGAGATGTTGAAGAGTCAGTGGAGTGGTGACTGATGGGAGGGTGAGGAAGGGAGGAGTTATAGTGAGAGAAAGGCAAAATTGCCAGTGGGAAGGACAGTGTGGGCTTTGGGCAGAGGCAGGAGTCGTGTGCTGTGTGGGAGTGCAGGGCACGGAGAGCTCTGCTTCCCTAGGGTGGGAGAGGGAACACCATCTGCTGAAGCTCAGCCTTTTTGCTGAGCAGCTTTGCAACACTTTGACAGACGGGTCTTAGGGAGGCTGTCTTGGTTCAATCTGGATTTGGTCATCCGTGTCACCGGCAGGGCTGGGGGTGGGTGCCAGGAGGCTCAAGCTGACACTGCTCTGGCACAAGTGCCAGGCTGGCTGCTGCAGTCAAACACTGCTATGGCACGCTTGGGTTTCCCTGAGGCATCTCAGCTATCCCCCATAGGGCTGTTGTGGCATGGAGCCCACCTGCCTCAAGCTCGGCCATCCCTACGCACCTCTTGGTTTTCCTGCAGCTGTTGAGCACTGGAGTTCCCTCAGAACCAGTGAGAGGCTGAGGCCAGAGTGGTGCTGCCCGCTGAGGGCTGGCACATTATCCCCTCACTTCAGTGCTGCTCAACATCTCCAGCTGCACTTGAGCAATGTGATTGCTTTTAGCAGGTCCAGGGAGAGAGGCAGCCGCCAGTTGTTTGATCAGGTAGCGGGGCGGATGCAGGCTCAGCGTGCGGCAGGTTAATCGCTGCAAACCGGCGCCGCACCATTCCCGCACGCTGCAGGGCTGCACTGGGCTGCTGGGCCTGGCAACGGAGCTGGGAAATGTCTGGGAAGCTTCCACCCAGATGCCCAGCATGGGGCAGCTGCGTGCTGTGAGAAGGGCAGGTTGCTGCTAGTCCACCATTGTGCCCCAGAGCGGGCTGTGCCTTGTGCCCGCACGGAGCCATGAGCTTGATGAGCACCCGTGGCAGAGTCCAGGCCAGCTACGGGGGGCTGCAATGTGCACAGTCAGGCAGGCAGTGTTGGCTGAACTTCTCCCAGGAGAGAGGAGGGCCGGTCACCTAAAATTTGTACTGGGAGCCCCTCTGTCTGTACTGGGAGCCCCTCTGACTCAATTCAGAGGGGCGGTGTGACCAGTGGCCCACATTTTATGTAGCCAAATAAGGGTGATCTTAGTCATGACTGACTGCGATCTGGAATTGGGTCCTGGGTCCTGGTGAGCTGGAGGAATGGGACTGCTGCTGCAAGCAAACCACATGCCTGTGCCTCAGTATAAGCAAATGCCAAGGCTGAGCCATGACAGAAGCACCAGCTGGCACCTAGTGACCTCCAAAACAGGGAGACAGGCAGAGTGGAGGGCACTCACTGGAAGAGCAGCTGCAGGGGCTGGTACTGACACCACAGTGGCTATCAGTGGTGGGGCTTGCCTATGTGCATCCTCCCTCCACAACCCTCAGCTCCACCACAGGGCAAAGCAGGGCAGGGAGCAAGGGCACGGCAGCAATTTACAGCCAGTTCACAGCCTGGTGCTCCTCCTGGTTGTAATGGGTGAGGAGAAGAGGGAGACCCAGGTACAATAGTCCAGAAGCTTGTGCTGTGTAGGATGTGAATGATGTGGTGCCTTGCAGCCTTAAAGCCAACAAGCAGGGAAGCCATCACTCCACACAGGGCTGTGAGTGCCATCATCACTGGCTCTGGTCTGTATGTCCTGGCTGAGCTCCATATCTCTCCATGACAGAGGAGCCTGTGAGGATTGTCAGCTCCAACGAGGGGGCCTCCCACGCCTACATGGCCGGGCAGCGTGTGGAGCTGTGGTGCCAGCTGTCCCGCCCGGCAGCCCCGGTGCACTGGTACAAGGACGGGGAAGAGGTGGAGGCAGGTGAGAGCCTGGTGCTGGAGCAGGAGGGGCTGCAGTGCCGGCTGGTGCTGCCCTGCACCCGGCCACAGGACACAGGGGAGTTCGTCTGCGACGCTGGTGGAGACTCTGTCTTCTACACAGTCACCGTGGCAGGTGGGTGCAACAGACACCTACATCCCTCTCCCCCTTCTCCCTCTGCCCCAGCTCCTTGCTCACACTGTGGCTTCAACACCTTGGCTGCCTCTCACCTCCTTGTGAGCAGTTCCTTGCCCATGTGTCTGGGTTGAACGGGGATGTGGGCAGGGGCATACAAGCTGGTCTGTCTCCTCCCAGAGCCCTGTGCTACACTGCCCCTCTGTATCCCAGAGCACAACCAGCTGCCTGCCTCTGGGTGATGCCACCCCCCACCCCAGCCCTGCTGTTCCGTCAGCTTGCAGCAACCAGCACTGCAGGGCTGGGATATCCATGGCCACTGGCCCCAGGGCAGGTAGGATGGGAGGCCAAGTGACACAAGGTCTTGGTCCTCACAGCCCTGAAGGTCTGCCTCACCCCAGTGCCGGAGGCACAGCAGCTCCAGGAGGTGCTGGCAGGGCTGCCCTTGGTGTTGGAGTGCCAGGTGTCCCCTCCAGATGCCCCTGTCCACTGGCTGAAGGACGGCGAGGCTGTGGTCCCAAGCCAGGCCCTGGCCATCTGCTCAGAGGGATGCTCCCGGAGGCTACACATCGCTGCGGCCACGCTGTCTGACTCAGGGGTGTACACGTGCCATGCTGGGGACGATGCTGC
Organism: Drymodes brunneopygia; assembly: GCA_013400955.1. Classification (NCBI taxonomy): domain Eukaryota; kingdom Metazoa; phylum Chordata; class Aves; order Passeriformes; family Petroicidae; genus Drymodes; species Drymodes brunneopygia. The sequence continues at coordinate 671,793 of VZTZ01030595.1, forward strand.
CAGCTTCAGGGTGACCGTGAGCGGTGAGCTGCCCGGGGGATTCCTGTCCTCACATGGGGCTCACCCAGCACCGTGCCTGAGCCCTGCCATGTCCCCAGCAGAGCTACCAGTGAGGATCGTCAGTTCCAACAAGGAGGCCCCGCACTCCTATGTGGTCGGGCAGCGTGTGGAGCTGTGGTGCCAGCTGTCCCACCCGGTGTCCCCGGTGCGCTGGTACAAGGATGGTGAAGAAGTGGAGGTGGGCGAGAGCCTGGTGCTGGAGCAGGAGGGGCTGCAGTGCCGGCTGGTGCTGCCCTGTGCCCAGATGGAGGACACAGGGGAGTTCGTCTGCAACGCTGGAGATGCATCTGTCTCCTACCCCATCTTGGTGGCAGGTTGGTGGCACAGTAGGGACATGCTGGAAGAGGCAGCACTGCCCCAGCTCTGTGCTCTGGGGTCCCCAGCCCTGCTGCCTGCCCTCAAAATTGTGGAGGAGGGTGTGCAGCTGCATCTGTGTGCCCACTGCCCCTGACCCTGAGTAGCTCCAAACTCTTTGCACTGGGGAGAGAGGATGTAGCTTCCATACAGCTCCATGGGGACAGGGACACAGACAACAGTAAATATAGACAGCAGAGCCAGGAGCAGAGCAGTGAGCAGGTCTCACACCCATCCTCCACATCCCCAACAGAGCCGCCAGTGAGGATCCTGCACCCTCCACAGCACTCACTGGAGCTGCTGGTTCAGGCACCAGAGCGTGTGGAGCTGCGGTGTGAGCTCTCTGTGCCAGATGCTCCAGTGCACTGGTTCAAGGATGGGCTAGAGGTGGATGAGACTGATAACCTGCTGCTGCTGGTGGAGGGGGCCTGGCGCTGTCTCTGCATCCCCAAGAGCAGTGCAGAGGATGCAGGCGAGTACATCTGTGAGACCAAGGATGAGGCCATCTCCTTCGATGTCAAGGTGTCAGGTCAGTGGAGGCGCTGACGTGGTTCTGGCCCCAGCAGATGCCCATCCACTGGGCAGCCCAGCACAGGTGCTCACCTGGGGCTGGCAGCAGAGGAGTGCCCAGGGCTGCGTTGTCCCTGCGCTGCTTTGTATCACAGACATGCCATACCTGCAGAGCCTCCGGTGAGGATCCTGCAGCCCTGCAGACCTGTCCCTGTCATGACGGTGTCCACGGGGGAGACGGTGACATTGTGCTGTGAGCTGTCCCGTGCGGATGCAACTGTGTGCTGGGCAAAGGAGGGTGTCAGACTCGAGGCTGGGGGTAGCCTGGTTCTGGAGGAGGAGGGTGCCCATCGCCGGCTGCTCATCCCTTCTGCCCAAGCTGAGCACTCTGGAAAATACACCTGTGACACCACCAATGACACAGTGACTTTCACCATCCAAGTGTTGGGTGAGCATGAGGCAAGGGAAGAGCCTGGTGTGGAGTGCTGGGTGCACAAACCCCAGAGACCTCAGCTCTATTGGTGCTGGATGCTGCAGATCCGCTGGTCAGGATCCTGGAGAAGGATGTCCTGCCAACCCACCGGCATTGCCGGGCCATGGAGGACCTGGTGCTGGAGGTGCACCTCTCGCACACCCATGGGGAGGTGAAGTGGTACAAGGACGGGGAGAAGCTGCAGGACACGGGTCGTGTGCGGCTGGAGGAGGACGGGGTGCGCCGATCCCTCGTGATGCTGGGCGCCACGGGCAGCGATGCTGGGGAGTATCTCTGTGACACCGGTGATGACAATATTGTCTTCTTTGTCACTATAGAAGGTGAGCAGGAGGTCCCAATGGGAGGGCCAGGAGGAGAGGACTGTGGTGGCTGCCAGGGTGGTGTGAGACTGGGCTGGGTGGCAGTGAGCACAGGGAGGCTGGTGGGAGGCACATGGGGAGTGGGCTGTACCTGTGTGGTGGCCCTGTGGAAACCCCTGTGCTGCTGCAGCCCGAGGAGTCTGGACAGGGTCTGGCCATTGCAATACCCAGCACAGGCTGCTTTTGTGGTGACAGCCCATCTCTCCAGTCCCAGAGCCACCAGTGACCATCGTGGGCAGCACGGGCACCGTGGTACATCGCTGCCTGGTGGCCGGGGAAGACCTGGTGCTGGCTTGTGAGCTGTCCCGGCCCGATGCCATTGTGCGCTGGCTCCGGAATGGCCAGGAGGTGCATCCGGGTGAACGGGTGCAGATTGAGGCCCGTGGGGTCCTGCGACAGCTCACCATCAATGGGGCACAGCCCAGCGATGCAGGGTGCTACATCTGTGGCGCTGCCAGCGACCACATGGTGACAAATGTGGAGGTGTCAGGTGAGCTGGTTCAGAACCCCAGGGACCCCCAGAATAGTGGGATCATGCCACAGACCTGGACAAGGGGAGGGGAAGCCTCTGTGACTTTGCTGATGCAGAGGCCAGGGTGGCAGCATGGCAGGGAAGGGTGGGAGCCCTGTCCCCAACCCTACAGGAGCCGTTGGTTAGAAAGAGACATACCAGGGTCGTGGCGAGACATGTCCCTGCTGCCTCCCCCAGCCAGGGGCTGTTTAAATTTAGCCTTGGCTGGCTCCCAGGCGCCGCTCCTCCTGCTTTGGCTGCCAAAGGCTGAGCTCAGCCTGGACCCTTATCAGCTGGAGATGGAGGGCTCTGCAGGGTGGGAGGGGGCCTGTTGCAAGCGGGTGCCCTGGTTCCCCAGGAGGTGTTCTGGATGAGGGGGTACAATGAAATTAATGGTCTCAACATGGCAGCTGTGCTGCCTGTATAGGGAGTGATGTGGGACTGATGGACTCTGCTGCCATCTCTTCCCTGAGTGAATCCTGAGCTGCCAGACCCCTCCAGCCTGCATGCCTGCCCTGTCCCACCATGACCCCTAGCCAGTCCCACAGCCCTCCTGCCCCACGGTGACTCACTGAGGGATCACCTCTCCACTTGCAGCAGTCCTATTCCTGCACTGCCCCACACTGTGGGGACATCCCTGAACCCTTGTCCCCTGTGCCCCTCAGCCCGGCCTGTGTGCATTGTCAACAAGGAGGAGGCTCAGAGCCCGCTGGAGGTGCAGGAGGGAGACAGTGTGACACTGGTGGCTCGGCTGTTCCCGGAGACAGCAGCAGTGCAGTGGCAGAAGGACGGACAGACACTGTGCTCAGGTGGGCGGCTGCTGGTGTGCAGCGAGGGCCCCACGCGCAGCCTCACCATCAAGCAAGTGGAGCTGGCTGATGGTGGCATCTTCCTCTGCGACGCCGGTGATGATGAGGTGCATTTCATACTGCGTGTGAAAGGTGAGCCTGGAGGTGTCCCTCGCCCACGCCAGGGGCAGGAGCAGTCTCATCCTGCCTCACGCCGGGATGCTTTGCACCCCCACCCCATGCTGGTGCCAGTGGCAGGGGCACAGCTGAGCCCAGTGCTCCTCCGGCAGAGGCACCCGTGCTGTTCGTGAACAAACGAGAGGAGCAGGAGAAGCTGCTGGTGCTGGAGGGCGGCAGTGCGGTGCTCTCTGCCATCACCTCCACAGAGCGATCTGATGTCACCTGGCTGGGCCCGCAGCAGGCGGCGGTGGCCGGCGAGCGCTGCGAGCTGCGCCGGGACGGCCGCGTGCACAGCCTCATCATCCACAACGTGGCCATGGAGGACGCTGGCACCTACACCTGCCTCTCACCCCATGACCAGATGCAGTTCGACGTGAACGTCCGAGGTGGGCGGCAGGGGGTCGGGAGGGTGCCCGGGGATCCCCCTGCAGTGGCAGCGGGTGCTGACACGAGGGGTTTGACTGTGCAGAGCTGCGGGTGAAGTTCCTGCGTGGGCTGTCGGACGTGCGAGCGCGGCAGGGTGAGCGGGTGGTGCTGTGGTGCGAGCTTTGCAAGGCGCGGGGCGATGTGGTGTGGCGGAAGGACGGGCGGGTGCTGGCGCCTGGCCCTCGCCGGCAGATGACGGCAGAGGGACGGGAGCGGTCGCTGGTGCTGAGCCGCGTGGAGCCCGGGGATGCCGGCGAGTACTGCTGCGAATCCAACGACGACCAGACACTGGCAACGCTGACGGTACAGGGTGAGCCCGAGGCTTCCCCACCACCTCGGGGACCCCTGTTCCACGGGGGTGGTGAGGGATGCTGGCACAGTGATGTCAGGATTGCAGGAATGCTCAGCGTCTCTACAGGACAGGGTGTCCCTGATGCTGTGCCCTGACAACCCGGCTGTAGTCCCCAGGGTGGTGGAGATCATCATGGAGCTGCAGAGCCTGACAGTGCTGGAGGGGGAGAATGCCGTCTTCAAGTGCCTGGTGTCCCCCGAAGATGTGGCTGTGACATGGCAGCTGAATGGCCAGCCCGTGGTCCCCAGCGAGCGGCTGCTGGTGACAAGGAATGGGCTGTGCCACAGCCTCACCCTCCGGCAGTGCCAGACAGGTGACGCAGGCACCGTGACAGCCAACGCCGAGGGGCTGGTGAGCACAGCTCGGCTGAGTATACAAGGTGAGGGGGAAGGAGAAAGCTGGGGCTCAGCCCAAGACAGCCCCGGGGCCAGCTGCTGACCCAGCACACGGGCCGTGCAGAGGCGCAGGTGCTGTTCATGCGGAAGCTGCAGGATGTGGTGGCAGAGGAGCAGGGGGATGTGTGCCTGGAGGTGGAGGTGAGCCACGAGGCTGCCGAGGTGCAGTGGCTGAAGCAGGGCATCCTCCTCCAGCCGAGCAGCAAGTACCTGCTGCAGGAGTCGGGGTGCCGGCGCACCCTCACCATCTGCTGCCTCAGCCCTGCTGACCGCGGCACCTACCGCTGCGAGAGCCTGCATGACCGCACGCAGGCCAAGCTCCACGTGGAGTGTGAGTACCAGGCTGGGAATGGGGACGGGGATGGGGACAGGGAGGGCACCCAACTGCTGCAATGGGAGCATGTGGGCAGAGCTGGTACTTGGCTGGAAGGGGTGGTCAAGCAGAGAGGTGAGTGTGTGGGCAGGGGTGGGAGTCTGGGAGTACAAACAGCTGAATTTAGAGGAAAACTCCAGCAAGAACAGACTGGGAAGCCAGGGACTCTGTGGTGGAGCAGACACCTAGTCACAGACATGGGTCTCTCACAGCCCGGAAGGTGTCAATCCAGACACCACTGGTGGATGTGGAGACCTTTGAGAAGGAGACAGCCACCTTTCACCTGGAGCTGTCTCACCCTGGTGTGACTGGCGTCTGGACACGGGATGGCATCCGGGTGAAGCCGAGCAGTACGTGCCGGATCAGTGCCACAGGCTGCGGGCACAGCCTGACCCTGGAGAGACTTGCACTGGAGGACTCAGGCACCGTCACCTTCACTGCTGACACTCTGCGCTGCAGTGCCCACCTGCGTGTGCGGGGTACGGTCCCTGGGCCAGGCTGGGGGGTGTGTGGTTCTGGCGCTGTGTGACTTGCAGCTGTTCTGTAGCAGGGAGACACCAAGGCTGAGCTGAGCCACCCTGGGCACGTGTCCCCATCCTGGACAGAGGTGACTGTGCTGGCAAGTGTCCCCCTCTCCTCAGGGAGGAGATGCAAGCTGAGCAGTGGGGACACCCAGCCAGGGTCTGGGTCCAGAGCCAGCTGGAACACCACTGATGAGTGCTTACCCATGGGTAGTGCCACTCTCACCTCATGCTGAAATGCCCCAGCCACAGCTACTCTTCCCTGCAGCCCCAAGTCCATGTCTTTGTCCTACCAAACCTTCTTGTCCTGTGTCCTGCCTCCTCAGAGCCTCCAGTCACTATGGTGAGGGTCCCACGAGACCTGGGGGTCCCAGAGACGGGGGTTGCCAGCTTCGAGTGTGAGCTGTCTCGCCCCAATGCAGAGGTGAAATGGTTCAAGGTGGGGGTTCACTCCAATCCCCTCCAGCAGCACCTGGCTGTGTCCTCCTCCCTGCTTTGTCCCCTGGCCTCTGCCCTCCCTGCCAGGGCTGCAGACAGAGCAGAGGGGCCAAAGCAGCGGGGCCAAAGCAGCGGGTACTGCCTGTTTGCCCCGTGCAGGACGGACAGGAGCTGCGGCCAGGGCCCAACTGCCGCATTTACTCAGCGGGACGGCGCCGCATCCTGCAGCTGAGCTGCTGCGAGCTGAGCGACGCTGGCAGCTACACCTGCGATGCAGGCGACTGCCGGGCCTCTGCCATGCTGCATGTCCAGGGTATGGTCACCCAGCTCCCGGCAGTGTGCACACCCCCAAACCCTACACTGCCTGCTCCCCTCATCCTTGGCTGCCCTGGCACCCTGTCTGTTACCCACAGAGCGTCAGGTCCACATTGTGCAGGAGCTGCAGGACGTCCAGGTGCGGGAGGGTGACAACGCAGTCTTCACTTGTGAGGTGTCACATGGGGACGTGAAAGGCGAGTGGTTTCGGGATGGAGAGAAAATCAAGGTCTCCAGCACAGTGAAGATACGGCAAGAAGGTAGGGGTGCAGGTGGTTCCACACTTGGTTTGGGGCCGGGAAAGAGAAAATTCAAGCCCTTCAAGCGGAGTTTGTGTAGACAAAGGCAGGTGCCTGCCCCCCTGCTTACTATGCGTGCGCATTGCTGTGGCCTTGAGCCAGCCTCTCCCTCCCCAGGGACCCGGCATTTCCTGCTGTTCTGTGGTGTGCGCCCCGAGGACAAGGGACTCATCCGCTTCACAGCCAGGACAGTCATCTCGGAGGCCAGTCTGCAGGTGGAAGGTACCAGTGCGGGCTGTGAGGTCTGGCTGGGCTCCAGCACCACAGCTGGGGTGTACCAGCTCAGCTTGCAGTGTCCCCGTGGAAGCTCGCTCAGCCCATGATGCTGATGCCTTGCCCCACCTGCCAGCACTGCCAATACGGATTGTGAAGCCACTGCGGGACAAGACGGTGCTGGCGAGGCACAAAGCAACGCTGGAATGTACCGTGTCCCACGCCCGGGGCAGGGTGCGCTGGCTCCGTGGGGACACCGAGATCTTTGCCAGTGACAAGTATGAGATCTGCAATCTGGACTGCTACCGCACACTCATCATTCACCACGTGGGCCCCGAGGACGAGGACTCGTACACCTGTGACGCCTTCGACGACCGCTCCACTGCCCGGCTCCTTGTGGAGGGTGAGTGGGCACCTAAAGCAGCACCACTGGGGGCTGCCAGTGCTACTGTGCTTGCAGTGAAGGGACACCAGAAACCCTGTCCCCATCCCCCACTGCTTGCAAGAGTCTGAGTGCTGGGCTGGAGGGAACAGGTTGGATACAGGCCCAGGGGTCTGTTCCTCCTGGTCTGGGATACACCTTTTGGGTGTCCCACGAGCTCTGGCAATGCTCTCGCTCACTCTGACTCTTGTTGTTCCCACAGGGAGCTAGAAGCCAGGATGCAGTTCTCAGGGCCTGCACGCAGACTGATGAATGCCACTGCTGGGAGATGGGGTTGTGCTCCCCCTGGCATGTACAGACACACGGACACCATCCCCAGCCTGCTCCAGCCTCAGGGCTCTGCATTAAACAGCCTTTTTTTCTGACGTGGCTTCTTCCACACCAGCAAGCTGGGGTCCCGTTAAAAGGTGGTGGCACCACTCTACGTCCTGCTCAGCATCCCTGGAAGCCCAGCCCTCTGGGCCCCCCTCACCCTGCCCCCGCGCAGCCCTTGGCTTTGCACGCCAGACTCCGAAAGGCTCTTTACTGTGTGGCCGAGGCCTCAGCAGCGTTTGGCACATTTACAAAAGAGACTGAAAAGGGGGATGGCAGCACAACGCTGCGGGAAGGGGGTGCCTGGCAGAAACATGCAGTTCCTGGGGCAGCGGAGCCAGCTGGGCTGGGCTGGGGGGGCTCTCAAAGCAGAGGGCTCCCCGGTCCAGTCTCACCACTATCCTGCCTGCCTGGCCATGGGGAAATCCTGGCTCACTCCGTAATAAGTTAATACAAATCACAGCAAGAGAAATATATACAAGGCATGAGCCTCTGCCCGCAGCAGTGCTCTGGGCAGGGGCTCCTGCCCTGCCCCAGGGTCCCCTGGCCACTATAAAAATCCAGTCGCCAGCAAAATAGCGACGGTCTCTGATGCTGCAGGGGTCCCCGCATCCCTGAGGCAGCCCAGCCTCTGGCCAAAGGCTGGAGCCAGTGTCCTGTCTCCCATCAAAACATTTTGTGGGGGATGCACCCTGCCAGCGCAGCTCCTGCTGGACAGGCACCAATTGCCAGCATCAGCCTGGGAACCACCTGGCCGTGGCAGTCTCTGCCCCAGGACCACCCCAGTCCAGCTTGGGAAAAAGGAGTGGCGAGACGCTCTGGGGTGTAGGGAGGGTGGCTAGGGCAGGAGGATCTTCTGAGGAGGCAGGTTTTGGAAAGTACTGCCTGGGAGCTGCTCTTGGGGACAGGGTGGGACAGGGCACACATGCTCAGGGGAGTCCCTGCTGGGAAAAGGGCTATGGGACCTGCTCTTTGAGGAAGGGACATAGGGGACAGGCACTTGGGGAGTTGCTGGGGGTGCAGTGGGGTGGGGGCAGGTGTGAGGAGCTGCTCTTGGGAAGGGGAGGACTCATATATGGGGAAATGTTAAGATGCAGGATGAGCGTGCCCGGGCCATAGGGTAACGCACAGCAGTGGGGGCTCAGGGACCCACCACCCCAGCAGAGCCACTCGCACTGCACGTCCATGGGTTCTGGTCCTTGGGCTGAGTCCCTGCCAAAGGGCTTCCCCAGCACCTTTGGGTCCCACAGGCAGCTGAGGCTTCCCCAGACAAGTCCCATGCGTCTCCAAGAAGGGTCTTCATCTGCAGCCCCAAGCTGCACATGGCCATTGGGGCCAAGGACAAAGCCCTGCCTGTCTCAGGGGTTCTGTCAGAGCAGGCTGGGGTGCTGGTGTTGCTCGAGGTCACTGGGTTGGCTTATACCCTCACAGCAGGGCCAGAGCCCGTGGTGAGGGGCACGGTGGAGCTGCAGTCATAGTTCAGGTCCACCACGGCATGGGAGCTGGCGATGAGGCTGTTCAGCGATGGTCCTGTCTGCCGCTCTCGGAAACTCTGGATGTAGCTCTGTGAGAGAGGGGGAACAGGAAGTGAGGGAGGCTCTACTCCTGGACCCCTCCACCCCACCCCACCCCACCCTAAACGCTGCAGCAGCCTCTCCCTGGTCCCCCTCAAAAACGGCCCAGTGGAATCCCCAGCACTCGAACCCACCAGTGGCTCTCCACAGCAGGGAACACAGCCTTAACCCTCCCCTGGGCATTTTGCACCTTGCCTACTGCTTGTTTCTACTGTGCCCACAGTGCTCTTGGCCAGCAGTTTTCACTTGCTTGCACAGGCTGAAGTGCTCTACGGTAGTAATGGCCCAGCTTAGCCCTTCTTGAGTTGCCCAGGCCCTGGGATACCCCAGACTCATCCCTCAAGGAGCTCAGATGACAGCTGGTGCCTGGGCACCTCCCCATGCCCCAGCCCACCCACGTGGAGAAGGAATGGCTGTGGAGGCTGGGGGAGATCTCTACCCTGGCTGCGGGACTCACAGGGGAGAGCACGTCCCCATCAAAGCGGCGCACGGGGTTGGGCTTGCGGCGGTAAGCAGGCTCAGGGGGGTGGGCTTTGTGCTGGTGGGGTGGTGGGTGGTGGGGTCTCCGCTTCTTCTTCTTCTCCTTTCGGTCTTCCCGTTGCTTGATGCGCATCAGTTGTACGCGGCGCTGCTGTCGGCTGATGATCACTGTGGAGCAAAAGCAGCCTGTGAGCACTCAGGAGCATATCCAAACGATCCCCAGAGCCAAATCAGTACCAGCTTTGGGCAACCAGGCCTCCCCTGTGTGGTGTGCCACCACAGAGTCCTGAACCCCTTATCTGTCCATGTGAACCAGGTGCGGGAAACCTCCACCCCAGCTCCAGGTTCCCAGCTCCTACACTCACCCTGTGCCATGCCCATCTGCCCCACTCCCCACACACCTTCTGTATGGGAGTAGCCCTCAGCTGTGACCTTCCACTGGACCAGGACACCCAGTGTGGTGAGGAGCGGCCAGATGCCCAGGATGACCCAGCTGTACCAGCACACAGGGCGAGCAGGGGCCACCTTGATGCGCTCATAGATGTACTGCACCAGTAGGAAGAGCTCGATGAAGTAGTCGACAGTGACGGTCATGATGGCGCTACCAAAGACGGCGGTGGAGAGGGTGGTGAAGAAGCGCTGCCACTGCAGGGTGAGGACAGCAAAGAGCATCCCCACACCCAAGAGCAGCGCGATGGGGATCCACACCGTTGGTGGGTGGTAGAACTGCTCCATCACCACCAGCGTGGCCACTGCCAGCAGCAGCCCCAGGAGCAGCCCCACCATGAAGAGGCCAACGCTGCGCACCAGCATGGTGACCAGCCCACACAAGACTCCAATGCCCAACCCAATGCCCACGGAGGCTTCCACACTCAGCTGTGTGTCCAGCACCCGCTCCTTGTAGCACAGCATGAAGATGATGATAGAGCCAAACATCAGCCCTGTCAAGAACATGACAGCCTTGAAGCACCGGTAGCCTGTGGAGAGACCACCATAGTCAGGGAGCGGATCGCCAGCACCCACCAGCTGCCCTCTGCCCTCCTCCCCACTAGCCCCACCAGCTGTTGGGCTGGCCTGGCTCACCGAAGAAGCAGTAGATGATGCCAAAAAGGCAGCACATGGCGCACACCACTGAGGGCACCACCTGGTAGCGACGCTCGATTTCCTGCTGGCAGCTGTGCCCCCACTCCTGGCCTGGCTCGTGCGGCAGCAGCTTGAACCGCAGCGTCTGCACAGTTGCAGTCATGGCTCTGGGGATTCCTGGGAGAGGCATCAAAAACTCCACTCCTGCCTCATAGTTCGCCGGCAGAACTCTGTTCCGGCACCCACCCCACCTGGTGGGAGAGAGACAAGGAGAATGGAGGAACTGGTGACACGTGCCTGGCAGTGATCCCACCACTCAGCACCCAGCCACCAGAAATCCTGCTCTGTGCCCCGTGGGTAGGAAGAGAGGGAACGGGTGAACAGCCTCATCAGTGGGGGTGCAGATTGTCACCCAACATGTGGCTGAAGGGACATGCTGTCCCCAGAGAGCTTCCCCAGACAAGCTCCTGTACGCTCAGGAGCTTTGTGTCTCTTAATAATTTGTCTGTGGCTTCAATTTTCCTGCCCATGCCTCTCCAGCACCCTTTCCCTTCTCGATTAATGGGAGACTTCCACAACTTGGTATTTTCTGCCTGTGAAGTAATTATGCTCAGTAATTAAGTCACCCCTCAGTCTTCTATTTTTATAGGCTAAACAGATTGAGCTCTTTAAGCTTGTACTCCAAGGCATTTTCTCCAATCCTCTAATCATATTTCTGGCTATTTTTCATCTCTGCTCCAGCTCCCACTGTCCTTGTAAAAACAAATTGGGCCTTCACACTAGATCCAGCCCTCCCATGCCAATCCATGGGGCTGGAAGGGCACCAGTTGTAGCTGGCAGTGCCCCTTACCCAAGGGCTCACCCGTAATGCTGTGGCTGTGCTGGGATGCTGAGCAAACAGTTACCAGACCCCCCGCAGCGCCTACACAGACAGAGGGGTCATAATCCCCTGCAAAGACTGATCCAGCTTCAGTTTAAACCTAATTACAGCATCCGTATGCCGGCTCCCACCTGGAGCCAGTTCCATCACCCCTTTGCTCCCCTAGTCCCTTTACAGGCTCAGTTGGTTTAGAATGGGTTTATTGTCACAAATTGTCCCCAGGCCAGCATCACTCCTTCCAAGTGCCAAGTTTATGCGGCCAGTTCAGGACAGCTCACAAAAACAGCGCCCTGGGAAGGAGCTGGGAAGAGGGCAAAGGCTGCAGTCATGGCTTCCTGTTGCCCAGCATCTTGCGGCTGCCCAGACGGGCTCCATTGGCATCTCATCCCTTGCCGACAACCTCCTTCCTCCCTTTGGCAGGGGAAGGCAACACCAGCCAGGGCAAATCCCCGTGGGGAAGCCGAGTACGGAGCCTAATCCGAAGGAAGCAGGCGGGTAGGGAGCGGGCAGCCAAGCACTGAGCCCCTGCTCGAGCCCCTGGTGGGACGCTAAGCAGGATTGGACTTTATCCGCAGAGCCCAGGAGCGACGCTCCGGCCCTGGTGGGGATGGGCGATGCTGTGTGGAGCGGGAGCAGGTCTCAGCCAACCCACGGCACCGGGGATGCGGCATGGCACGGCTGGCTGGCCGGTGTGCGGATGGCATGGGATGGCATGGGATGGCACGGGATGCCGGGCAGGGCTGCGGGCAGCGGTGCGGGCGGCTCGCGGCGCCCATTGGCGCGGGCACTGTTGCTAGGGGAGCCCAGCGCCTGCTCATTGGCGCCGGGACTTACCCACCTGCTGCCGCCCGCCCCGGGCCCCCCGAACC
>VZTZ01030595.1:684091-790213 GCA_013400955.1 Drymodes brunneopygia
GGCTAGTGTGGGGTAAAGTGGGGGTGCATTCGGGTGCGTATTGGGGTGTAAAGTGAGGTGTAAATTGTGGGTGAACTCGGGTGCACATTGGGATGTAACTGGGGTGTAAAGTGAGGTGGACAGTGGGGGTGCACTCGGTTGTGCACTGGAGTGTAAAGTGGGGTGTAAATTGGGGGGCGTACTGGAGTGTACATTGGGGTACACATTTGTGTGCACATCGGGATGTACACCGGGGTGCCATGCCCTGTGCCCTGGCGTGTGCCGGGGACTCAGCCCAATGCCGTGTATGCAGCGTGGCACAGTACACCCTGGGCTGAGCCGTGTGTGCCATGTGCTCGGCTGTGAGGGCTGCCAGCCCCTCGGCACGGTGTGCAGGGACAGAGGGGTACACCATGCAGGGGTGTGGATGTGGGAACTGCAGGATAATCTTGTGTCAGTGCAGTGTGCAAGGGGCTGTGCCAGGGCCACGGGGACTGGAGTGCCTGTGTTCAAAGGGGGCAAATTTACATGTCAGGGGCATGCAGAGCAGCTGTCCCCCTGTCCCCTGTGAGCAGATGGGAGATACAGCCATGACAAACAGGTGGGGGGACATGGTGCTTTGCAGAGGCAGAGCTCTCTGGAGCTGGCACCTCCTGGCTGTGGCGCTTAGGGACCCCCGGGAAATCCTGGCACACAGAAGACTCTTGGCAGCAGCTGCCGCTCCCCCTGGCAGCCCCTTCCCAGCCCCGTGCCAACACTGGGGAGACAAAGGCGAGAGCTGCAGCTGGCGGGGGGCTGAGAAGGGGCTGCTGGAGGAACGGCACTGCTGCCTTCCCGCTGCTTCCCCACAGAATCTTCCGAGGCTGCCAGGCACAGGGGCCCTGGGCTCAGCCACTGCCTGGCAAGCCCTGGGGAGCTGTGTGCTCTGCCCTCAGCTTCCCATGCATGTTTCCTGAGCTCAGAGTCTGGAAACTTCATTACTTTCTCTGATCTGCATCTCTATCTAAATATAAGCTCAGATCAACAGGGTCATTTCAGAAAGAAACCTCTCATCACCCACATAAAATGATCCGGCTTTGTATAAGGTGGTATAAAGGAACCCAAATACATTTATTTCTAATGCATTTTGCTATGTACAGAAAACAGGATACTTTGGGTTTTTTATGATCATGGCTGTTTTTTGACACCAATGCATGGAAGGTCTCTGTTCCTTTCTTAGCTCTGCATCTTCTTCCTTCTGATATCTCCTCATCCCATCACATTCTCTCTGTTTCTAGTTTTTATATGTTCTTCATTAAACTGCCATCCACGTGACTGCTTTTGCCTATTGCTTGTCTTGGCCTATTCAAGAGTAAAAAGGCCTATGAAAAGCACCCGAGCTTGGATGATGGTCTGGTATCTCAGGGGGGTGGGATGCTGCCAACTGCTTTCTGATGAAAACAGGCTGCTTTGTGTCAGAAGATGAAAGAGATCCTGGAGCTGAGTGGGCCCCCACATGTCCTCAGTGCCCTGCAGTGCTCTGTGGCTGCTTGTGCTCCCCAGGGCAAGTGGGCTATGTTTCATGGGGAGGGTGGGATGGACTCCCCACCCAGAGTAAATCCAGAGCCACTTGAGAGTCCCAACAGCTGCAACGCGATGGAAAAGAAGCCATGGGATGGGAATGGGCGGAAAGGCTGGGTCCTCCTTGTCCTTATTCAGTAATGCCTCGCACTGAGCGGCCATGTAGGGCTGCTTGCCTTGCAGCTTCTGGGTTGGATCATTCCTGTGTTGGAAGCTCCGTTTGTGCATCAAACTCGGCCCTGATAGGGTTCCTTCACCTTTGTCTGTCCCAGGGGCTCTTTCTGGCGGCCGCTGCGATGGTGAATCTGTGCTGCAGACAGCTCAGAGTGGGACGGTGACCCGACCCCAGCTGGAGGAGCTCCCTTTGCTCGCGTTTGAAACACACGATAAGGGTCGCTGCTGCTGGGATCTCCTGATGTTTGCCTGCCCTGGATGGTTTGCCACTGTGCATCCATAGGTCTTCCAGCTGTCGTTTGCTCTCCTGGTATGCCTGCACCCCAGGCACCCGGCATGTTCGGCTGCCTCCTGCAGCCTGCATCCTACACTACGCTGCTCTGACCTCAGACACTCAGACCCCGCTCTTCCCCCCGACCACTGATCACCTCCTGGGGTCTTCCAGGTGGAGCTCGGCCACCACCCACACCGAGGGGACGACCCTCGGGCAGCAGTTTGGGCAACGTGGTGGTTCAAGCCCACCATGAATTCACCAGCGCCGTGGTTTGGGCTGTTCCCGGGAAGGGACACACGGCCCGGCGGAGGTCCCCGTGTCCCGGGCACAAAAGGCCAAGAAAAACGCCCTAAAGCCCTCTCAGGCGCCGGTCCCTGGCAGGTACGCTTTCCGCTCTGTGAGTCGGCAGCCGGGGCCTGCGGCGCTGCCCTACTGCCCCGCAGTGCCGGGGGCGCTCACAGCGGCCCGGCCAGCGCCGATGCAGGGTGCGGGATACGGAGCACGGGGCACGGGGTGCGGGCCACGGAGGGGGTGCGGGCCACGGGGTGCGGGACACCGGGTACGGGACACGGGGTACGGGGCACGGAGCAGCCCCGCCGCACCGCCCCCGGCNCCCCGGCTCCGCCAACGGCAACGCGGCGCGCAGGCCCAACGCCGTGCCCGCCGCGCTGGGCGCTGACAGCTGGGAGCCCCGCGTCGTGCCCTACCGCCCGCCCAGCCCCGGCAGGGCCGCCAAGAAGGCCGTCAGGTGCGGAGGGGCCGGGCCGGGCTGGGGGAGTTGGGCCGCCGCTCACCGGGGTTTATCTGGGGGTAGCTGCAGGTGCCTGCCGTGCCGAGGCTGGGGGGCTTTACCGATGGTTCAGCGGTGTGGTTTGCCCTGCCTTCAGCCACCTAGGGCGGCAGACAGGTTTTTCTCACTGCGAGTGCCTTTGCCAGCTGCTTCCTTTCCTCCCCTGTGCCCCACTTCACCTTACCCCCAGCCCGCAGCGAAAAGTCTCCTGCCCATGCTGGTGCCCGCTGTGCAAAGGTTGCCCGCTGCAGCACGTGCTGCCGGGCACCCTGCCACGGTCCCCTCCTGTATGAGAGGGACCCCTCCCGTGGGTCGCACGTCTCCACCCAGTGCTGCAAACGCCGGCCTGCTCCAGAGTCGGCTGCAGCCCCATCCCAGCGTCCCCCGGATGACAGGGAGCAGGCAGTGAAAGGGCCTCCTTGTCCTGGCGAGGTGGTGGGCGGATGAAGGGGGCTGAATGGGGCCACTGTGTACCAGCCGGCGGTTGGGGGACGTGATGGGGGGGGGTCGCTTCCTGCCACTGCGCCAGACTGGGAGAATTAAACCTGAAAGTCATTGTGAGTGCGACAGCTGGGGGCCGTGGTGGGGAGGGGGACACACAACCAGCCCCTTGCTAGCTTCAGCAACCTGTGTGGGGCTTGGCTTCCCCAGGGCGGGCTCTCCTGAGTAGTATGTCTGGCAGGGGTGGCAGGAAGGTGCTTCCCTGTTCAGACCTGGCTGGGGCTATCCTCATGGTTAGGGTGTCTGGTGGGTCATGTCCCTGCTAGAGCTGGGTTGTACAGCCCTGTTTCCTGCTTTTAGCTGTGCTCAGCCTTTTGAGAGCATCTGTTTTGAGCTGGACTGGCCAGCTTATAGGAAGGTAGGGTCCCCTTTGGTCTTAAGTTGACGGGGGACCTCAGCAAAGTGCTCTGTAGTGCCTGTGACACAGGTGTAGGGGTAGCTGGTGGCACTGGGGTGATGTCTTGTGTGCATAGCTGAAGCCTGGGAGCAGTTCCTGCAGAGGAACCGAGGTTGATGCTATTGGTTACAACAGGGAGGGTGCAGGCTAGGGAGGGTTGCAGTGCCCTAGGGGCCATATATTGCCTTCTTCTTGCAGGACCCGGTACATTAGCACAGAGCTGGGGATGCGGCAGCGGCTCTTCGTGGGCGTGCTGACCTCCAAGAGCACGCTGAACACCCTGGGGGTGGCTGTCAACCGCACGCTGGCCCATCGCCTGGAGCGCCTGGTGTACTTCACAGGCACCCGGGGCCGCAAGGTGCCCCATGGCATGACGGTGGTGACGCACAGCGACGAGCGGCCCATCTGGAACATGTACCAGACCGTCAGGTACCTTCTGGACCACTACGTGAATGACTTCGACTGGTTCTTCCTGGTGCAGGATGATACCTACACAGAGGCACACCGCATCAGCCGCCTGGTTGCCCACCTCAGCATTGACACCCACCTCTACCTGGGTCGTCCTGAGGAGTTCATCGGCGGGGACACTGAGGGACGTTATTGCTATGGAGGGTTTGGCTACTTGCTGTCCCGCAGCCTTCTCCTGCTCCTGCAGCAGCACCTGGAGAGTTGCCGCAATGACATCCTCAGTGCCCGGCCTGACGAGTGGCTGGGCCGCTGCATCATTGACTACACAGGTGTCAACTGTGCTGAGGAACATGAGGTAGGTCCTGCAGCAGAGATGACTGGATCCTGGCCCAGTGTTTTCCCTCCTCCCTGTGGGCTCTCAGGTCCTGGGAGGACTAGCTGTTGCACCCTGACATCCTTTGAGCTTGCTGTGCTGGCATCTGGTGGTGTGGGAGTACAGGTTGGGGCTGGCTGTGACCTATCTCTTCTGGCTGGCACAGGGTCTGCATTACCACTATTTTGAGCTGGGGAAGAACGCAGACCCTGAACGGGAGACTGACCTGCGTTTCCAGAGCGCCTTCACTGTCCACCCTGTGCTGGATCCCCTCCAGATGTACCGGCTACACAAGTACTTTGCACAGGTGGAACTTGAGAGAACCTATCAGGAGATCCAACAGCTCCAGGTGAGACCTGGCTTGGCTGGGAGGGCCTTGGTTCCATTTGTCATCCCTGTGGGCTTTCTGGTTTCTCTGTGGGTTTCTCACCTGATCCTGCTGTTGGACAGGGTCAGCTGAGTTCATGTAGCTCACACAGAGGCAGTGGTGCTGTCTGAAAAGCAGCTTTGGACTTAGATGGGTCCTGGAGATGCAGTGATGGTTTAGGGTGATGAAGCCAGAAGGGTGCAGAGGTCTGTCACAAAGGCCAGATAGGGTGGGGGAGAAAACCTGAGGTGCTAGACAGGAGTCAGGTTGAGGGCAAAGTTGTTCTGGCACTACTCTTTGAGGCAGCTCTGGCTGATCTTTGAGTATCAGAAGTCGGCTTGAATGCTGCCAGAGCTACTTGTACCTGCCTTGGCTCTCACTCCCCCATCTCTTGTTTTGCAGATGGAGATCCAGAATGCCAGCAGCCTGTCTGCAGATGGGGACCATGTCGCCACATGGCCCATTGGCATCCCTCCCCCATTCCAACCCAAAACTCGCTTTGAGGTGCTGCGCTGGGACTACTTCACAGAGGAGCAGGTCTATGCCTGTGTGGATGGCTCCCCCAAGTGTGAGCTGCATGGCGTGGATCTGGCAGATGTGGCCGATGTGGTGGCCACAGCCATGGAGGAGCTGAACCGCAAGTACCAGCCAGTGCTGCACGTCCGCAAGCAGCAGCTGGTGAATGGGTACCGGCGCTTCGACCCCACACGTGGCATGGAGTACACGCTGGACCTGCAGGTGGAGGTGGTCACCCAGAAGGGGCACAGCCGCTCCATCACGAAGCGAGTGCACCTGGTGCGGCCCCTCAGCGAGGTGGAGATCATCCCCATGCCCTATGTGACGGAAGCCAGTCGTATCAATGTCATCCTGCCACTGACGGCCCATGACCGGGACTATGCTGCCCACTTTCTGGAGGCTTATGCAGCAGCTGCTTTTGAGAGCAGTGAGAATGCGGTGCTCACCTTCCTCTTCATCTATGACCCCTTTGAGGCCCAGCAGGTAACCCAGAATGATATCTTTGCCTCGGTGAAGGCCCAGATCACCGAGTATGAGCGCAAGTATGCAGAGGTAAAGATCCCCTGGATCAGCGTTAAGACAGATGCACCCTCCCAGATCAAGGTCATGGACATTATCTCCAAGAAGCATCCTGTGGACACACTTTTCTTTGTGGCTGGTGTGGGGACAGAGGTCACCGTTGACTTCCTTAACCGCTGCCGGATGAACACCATAAACAACTGGCAGGTTTTTTTCCCCATCCACTTCCAGGGCTACAACCCAGCCATTGCTTACCACAACCAGGTGCCACCTACCACGCTGGACCTGCTGCGGGACATGGGGCGCTTTGACCGTGATGTCTTTCATGAAGCCTGCTTCTACAACGCTGACTACATGGCAGCACGCACCCGCATGGCAGGGGACGTGCAGGAGAATGAGGACATCCTGGAGACCCTGGACATTTATGACATGTTCATCAAGTACTCCAACCTCCATGTCTTCCGGGCTGTGGAGCCTGCCCTGCTGCAGCGCTACCGGCACCAAGCCTGCAACCCCCGGCTCAGCGAGGACATCTACCACCGCTGTGTGCAGAGCAGCCTGGAGGGCGTAGGCTCTCGCTCCCAGCTGGCCATGGTCCTTTTTGAGCAGGAGCAGGGGAACAGCACCTGAACCCTGGATGGGGTGGAGGGGCTAGCTCTGCCATGTTATGCCTGCCTGCCCACTCCACTTCTTCGGCCCAAATCTGTCTTCCTTCTCCAGCGGCTGCAGAGATTGCTGGTGTCCAAACTCATGACTTGCCCCACTGGGGCTGCCCAGGCCGGGGTCTGCCAGCCCAGGGTGCCTGGGTCCTTCTCAAGCAGCCATGGCTGGGCAGACCCCGGGCCAGATGGGGTCAGAGTCACTGAGCTGCAAGCTGGAACATCTGGCTCCTGATCCAGAGCTGCTGGCTGCTGGCTCCATCCCTCTGTCCTGGTTCTGCTGCTGAGCGCTGGGGAGATGGGCTGCCCTGTCTCTTGCTGTCCCCCCTCAACTGGGGAAATGTAGAGCCCAAAGTCCCCCTTCTGCAGGCCTATGACTGCCACAGGGCCTGGAGTGATCCCTTGTAGTTCCCCCAGTGTTCTGGGACAGGCCTGTGCCCCTCACTCCTTTGGAGCATTGGCCTGGTTGTACAGGGAGGGACATGTCCCTGTGCTTGCCACAAGCTTGGACAGTGGAATGGGGCACATCCCATCCCAGAAGAGCAATAAGGATGTTGGTTTTGGGGTTTTGCCACTTGGCAATGAGCTGGAGTGCTCCTGGCTGGTTGGGGTGTGAGGAACTTGGCCCCTGGGGCTGGTGGGTGTAGGGGGTGCCAGAGGGGATCCTGCTGATTTCACGTACCATGAGCTGCTCCCCATGGGAACCATGACCCAGGCC
This sequence comes from Drymodes brunneopygia, assembly GCA_013400955.1. Lineage (NCBI taxonomy): Eukaryota > Metazoa > Chordata > Aves > Passeriformes > Petroicidae > Drymodes > Drymodes brunneopygia. Next base: position 691,327 of record VZTZ01030595.1, read on the forward strand.
GCTTCGGCCTTCGCAGTATTGATAGGACGTCGGAGGTCACAGCCCTCAGACGAGAGCCTCCTGACAGAGGTGGGATCCCTCCCTGCTGTGGGGCTGCCCTCAGGGTGTGCCTGATGCTGATGGGCATGGCAGAGGGTTTGGCTGTGCATCTCCTAAGGAGAAAGCGACTGAGGAGCCGCTCTTTGCTCCTGGTTTGTATTTAATAGGGGGAAAGGAGGGTGGATGGGGTGCATTTACACTAATAAAATGGAGAGATGTACTGGTGGGTCTGGCTGATTCTCTCATGAGGCACCTATGGGTGTTCTGCTGGGGGGCCTTTGTGGTTGTAGGTGCTGGCTGCTTGTATAAGTTCTGTCTGCAGCTGGCTGGACAGATTAGTTACAGAGATGATGCTTTCCCCAAGCACCTGCAACATCCTTTACCTGAGCAGCACAGCCTAGAACCTGAGCTGCTTCTTAAGGAGGCTGTGGGAGCCCATTGCCTTATGGGCAGGCTGGCAGATGCTGTGCCAAGCAGACACTTGGAAAGACCTGCTTGAACCCCTGCAGCTTGCAGCAGGAGTCCTGCACTTCCTCTGATGCTCACAGTCTCTGGGGCTGTCCTGCTGTAGCTACCTGCTGCCATCACTGGTGGTGTGGCAGGATGCTGAGCCCCCTGACTCAGTGCAATTTACTGACTGCCCTGTCTTTGCTGTTGCTGTAAACTTGTGGTCCCACTGACCGGTCCCCGTCAGTCCCTGTCTATGGGTGGAAAAGCACCAGTGAGGGGCTGGTGCAGCTGTGTGTCCTCCCACATATGTAACAGCCTTCGTGGTCTGTAAGTGAGTAATGAGGGACTCCTGGCCCATGTCAGAGCAGAGGTTGGCTGCTCAAGTGAGGTGAACTCTGCTCTCCAGGATCTGGGATCAGCTCTGAAGGAAACTCCCAGACCAGAAACTGGATCTGAGCACTGTGTTGGATCACTGGTGCTGGATCTGCTCTCTCTGCATTGCTCTCACTCTATTTTGGCTGTTCTATATCTCAGGGTTCCTCAGCACTTGTGTTTTCCAGTTCTTAGTTTAGTAGAGCACTGTGGTCCTATCCTGGACTGTTTCATCACCTATAGCTCCTGTTTGCACTATGAGGTGTGGGGACTGTGTCCCCTGCCCGGTGCTGCATGTTCCAGGCATGATTTTCATGACTCCATGTGCTCTTCCCACCAACCTTTTAATCATCATGTTTTGCTGCTTCATGAAATACATGTATCAAAGAGACACCCCCAAGAAAATTAACTGAACCTACTCACTATTACTTATCAAGGGTGCTAGTGCTCAGCAAAACTCATGGAGAGCCCCTGGGCTGTGTGGTATGCCTTTTCCAAGGATACCTCATTCATCTCTTCCTGCTCCAGTCTCTGTATCCATGGTGTGGGAGTGTATATGTTTAAATATAATTTTATTATATTTCAGACAGTAACTGTTAGCTTGTTCTGAGTTTTTCTATTTTTGATCTTCCCTGAGCATATCCTTAATTCCCTTCAAGTGGAAATCTGGGACAGAGGAAGCGAGGCAGATGCAGGTGTGTTACAGGTACATTTATCCTCTGAAAAGCAGACCAAGTAGTAAGATGTGATTAGGCATTAGAAGAGTATCCAAATGGTAATAAAGTGGCTTCAAATCAAGTTGGCTGTGAAAAGAAACCCAGAATTGTCATTTAATTATCATGAGACTGTCTAGATAAAGTTGCTCTTGCCTCACTGCTGTTTGCCCAGACCGAGTTACGAGATATTTGCATACTTAACGCTCCGCACTATCAGTACCAGCAGAGGCTCCCGCTCTGACATATGTATGAGCAAATGACAGTGCCTGTGGCACTCCCAGCATGGTTACTGCTCCCTTTTCAAGGGAGTTGGCAGGGTTTGAAGCTGTTTTAGTGTTTGCCAGGCTATTTGCAGCATCAAAACATCATGAAACCCCAAAGAGGGATTGGCAAAACTTTGGGAAGGGGTTTAGTGACGCAAGCAAGGTGAGTGCTCGCTGTGAAGTGAGCCCTGGCTGTGCTCACTGGGACATGGCAGGGACCTGTGACAATGGGGACATGGTCACAGCTGCACTCTGCCCCTCTCCTGCCCTCATAGGGCTGGCAGGTGCAGGCAGGGTGCCAGACCAGAACAGTGACACCTTTGAAAGGGGTGGGAGGAGCAGCCCTGGGTGCTGATGTGGGCAGCTGAGAAAACAGAGACATTCTGTAATCCCTCTTCAGGTTTGTTCAGTACTTTCATACAATGTGTAGATTTTTGCACTTACCCAGTTGTGGAGGCAGGGCAGTGAAAGGTCAGTTTTACCAATGGGGCAGGAGAAAACTTGTCTCCTGCCTTATAGACTTCTGCTTCCCTTGCGGGAATTTTCTAAGTGTTACTGGCTCACCACAGCAATCAAGAGAGGCAGAGCAACTTCCTCTTGGAAAGTTTTTCAGAAGAGAGAGTGAAGGGTGGGTCAGAGCACTCTGAAGTACAAGAGGGAATGTCTGAATGCACTGGGCCTGGTTGAGCACCTGCCTTCCCTCCTGCCTCCCCTCTCATTTCTGCACTGTGGCAAGGAAAGAGACTCACATCAGGGAAAACCCAAGCTACTGCTGTTCTCCACCCACTGTAGGTTGTTTTCCTGTGTCTGCAAACATGACAGTGAGCCTGTGAGCAGGGAAGGAAAAACCTGCTTCTCTAGCCCTGGTTGGGTCACTTCAAGCTGTGCTAAGCTCGTCTGCAAAGCTACTTCAACCCCAACAATATTAATCAGTTTGATGGCTGACCTTTGGGAGGATACGGGATTTGTGGCCGTGCCAGGAAAGGGCTGGAAGGCACGGGGAAATGCAATGGCCTTTCTTCCCTATGCTTTCATTGGGAAGGGGCCAGTGGTGCCTCACTACCTGTCCTGCAGGAGCAGCCCTACCGACCACAGGCCAGGACCCAACTCCAGCAAACATTTCCTCCTGTCTCTAAGTGAAGGCAGAGGAAGCTGCTCTCCTTGAGGAGGAGTGGACAGGGAGGTGCCAGGCTGTGCCTGCATCCAGTGCCTTGGATGCCCAATATACTGCTTAGCCACTCTGGAGGGTGTGTGGTTAGGGTTTTTTTCTGGCCAAGCTCAGGGAAATGAGAGCATTTCAATGATGAAGGAAAGCTGTAGGTGCAGGCAGAGCTGCTGGCAGTGTGTGCCTGCCTGCAGGGGTTTCCTTCCCTGGAGTGTCAGCATATCTGACCATGCCCAGGCATGTCCCCTCTGGGGCCACACCACCCCAGTATTGGCAGAATGAAAGGCCCTGAAGCTCTGGTACTGCGGGAAGAGGCAGGCAGCTTGCTTGGACTTTTATTTTAATTGCCTCCTTGGTTTTTTCAGCCTCCTTGCCCACTGTCAGGGGCTGAGTGCTGGAAAAGTGGGTGCTGTGTGTCCCTTGCCTGGCCTGAATGATTGGCACCGCCAGTCCATTTCTCCAGCAAGGGGGTCATGGGCAAATGATCAAAGAGCAAAGCTGTGAGTTTGGCATTTGAACATCGTACAGACATGCTGAGAGTCGCTCCTTTCTCCAGGTGTCGCCTGTCATCATCAGCATCTCCAGGCAGGAGATGCTTGGGGAGGAGGTGACAGCAGTAAGACCACATGTCCCATTGCATTTTGGGGCTTATTTCCAAACCCTCTGCTCCCCAGCTGGAATTTTTTTTTCTTTGAAGTGCAGCTTTTCTGTGGGAATAGCTGTAACTACTGTTCGTGGCAGTGGAGGCATGTTGGAAAGTGCCCAGAGGAGATACCTGCCCCATAGACAGGAGACATCCTTGCTGCCTGCTTCATCCTGGTGCCTGCTCCCTGGGAACTGACACCACAGCAGCTGTGTCTTCTTGGGTTGTCACCTCTACAGTGACAGAAGCTGTTGCCAGCACAGCCGGTCCTGCTGTGATCAGGTACTTGGCATTTGTCCAGAGCACTGTGCTCATTAAAATTAAGGGCCTCTTTCACTGTAGTGGATCCCCTTCTAATTATGCCCTAGCTATTTCATGTGGCTCATTACAGGTGTTTCAAGCAGCGCTGTGCTGGGTGAGCCCCAGGTGGCTGCATCTCCATCTCTGGGGAGGACCAAGCCCCTTGAGCAGGCACAGCATGGGAGGGGGCACTCAGGAGCCACAGCACTGGGGTTTGTGGTTGACCCTGGGGTGCTAAACCTGGGTTATCCTACTGGCCCTCCTCAGCCCAGTGCCATCTGTGCTGGGACATGAGGCATGTCACAGGCCAGGGGTGGTGCTCGGTTCACCTCATCTGCCTGTCCTATTTGGAGAAATGGGAAACCCAGCAGGAGCTGTCACTTCCAGATAGCAACTGGAAGTTGTAAAATTAATGAATAGAGGTGCTGAGAGCAACAGAGAAAAATATATGCCAAATCTTCATTAGGTCATCACTACAGGGCTCCTTGGAATGGTCCTGAGGCCACTTTGTTGGCATAGAAGCTGGGATGGGCCATGCATGAAGCTCAGCCTTTCCTTCCGCCATGCTTCACTCCTGTGCATGGTGCTGAAGGCCCTGGAGGACATGCTGAGGAAGGACCTTGTGGGCTTACCACACAATCTTGCTCTCCTTGCTCAGCTCCTGTGACACATCTTCACTGTAGAGCAGGAGGCACCATGATCTCCCAGTTACATGGGTCAGAATCTGGTGACAGTCTCATCCCAAAGGGATCCAGTCCTCTTACTTGGTGATAAAAAGATGTGGAGGATGTAGCTATTTCCCTACTTTTCCCTTTAGCACCCAACCTCAGTGCTCTTCTCACAGGGCATGGTGTGAGCTGTGAAATGTGGCTCTGCGTCCCAGCTGCACCCAGTTAGCTCAGGCATTTTCTGCCCTGGTTTAGAGGGAAACCTGTGGTGCCTGGGCAGCCTTCATCAAGAGGTCAGCTTCTGTTTCCTGCTGTGTCCCCTTTTTGCTGCAGGGTAGCTGGGGCAGATGGAGAAAGGTCTGGAGAAGGCATGAGCTGGAGGAGCACTTCTGCCAGAGAAAGCCTCAGCAGGGCCCCCATTCCTCCCCACCCATCCTCTCCCTCCCCTGTTTCAGTTTCACCCTGCACCCCTCATACATGAGCGCAGGGCTGTAAAGTGTTCCCTGCGTCCCACCACCACCTCTCCTCTAGGGTGGTGTCTCACCCATCTCTGCCCCATCAGCCCTCACAGGTATCTCTGGACCTACTTGTGCCTCTTTATTGGGGAGCATTTGTACATTTATAAAACCGTGACGCACATCTCTCACGTTCACCAGCACAAGGGTGGTTTGTGCTGGCCCTCCCACCATGGTGCCCATGCCCACCCCGCTCAGGGCCCACTGCTCCAGCTGGGAGGAAGGGGACACATCCTGCACCGCCCACTTGCCACAGGAGACCTTGGTGTAAGGCTGGCTGGTGTGGCCGTGGCACGTTCCTGGGTAACACGTGGCACCCCTCTGGGGACCCTCCTGCTTGCAGGTTGGTGTGTGGGAACCCCATGGAGAGCTGGCACAGAGTGCTCTGGAGGGCTCCCTGGGGAGCACCAGTGTGGCTGCCCTGCTGGGAGGCTTGCTGTGTATCCCCCACACAGGGGAACGTGGAACATCATGCAGCTGGGTGCTGGCACCTACAGGGAACATGCTTACACGTGGGTGCATACTTTGGGGGAGCTGTTGGACCACGCATACCCAGAGCCAGGGCTGCTGGTGTCCTGGTCCCTGCCCTGCGCCTCCCACGTGTGGGGCTGCAAGGATGATGGCTCCTCCTGCATCTATGGCTTTGGGAACGGCACAGCATGGCCGTGGTCCGTCTGTGGGCACCAGGGATGGGGACCAAACCAGCAGGGCCAGAGGCTGCCTGGCTCAACACCAGCCTTCCCCAGAGGTCCCAAATTCCTGCCTTGGGGTCCCCCTCTGCCAAGTGTGTGTGTTGAGGGGGGCTTTGCCAGCTCGCCCCCCCTCCTGAGATATTTTGGGGCAGTTTGCCCTGCGCTGGTGTCTGCTGCTACAGTGGAGGGGGTGGAGGCAATGTACAACAGGACAGGGGGAGGGCTGCGGGTCCTGCCGTGGGTCCTGCCATCTCAGGGCAGGCAGGAGGACTGTGGGTGCCAGTTCTGGCCAAGGCTCCGGCCAGTGGGTTGGACTGTGGCTGTCTAGGCAGTGCTGGGCACGAAACACCCTCCTAACCATGTACAGTCTGGGGGAGGCACAGCGGGTGCTCAGCACCCGGGGCTGGGAGCATGGCAAGGGGTACGTGCACGGTGCAAAAGAGCAGCGACAGGCAGGGGAGTGAGGGCAGGACCCGCCACACTGCCTGGGCTGTGCCGGGCAGCTACACCAAGGGATGAGCCACTTTGAGCAATACCTGGGCAAGGAGAGGATGGGTTCACAACAGATTGGGGCAGGAGACGGGGGAGGCAGTAGGTTTGCAGTGCTGAAATGACTGAGGATTATTGGGGGCCAACACTGAAGTGGTGGGGGAGTCACAGTGCAGGGGTCTGGCTTGGAACAGTGATGGAGGGGCTGCAGCCCTGAGAGACTGCATGAGGTTGGGCAAGGGTAGGCAGATGTTTGGCGGTGTGTCACAGTGGTGGTGGTGGTGCCAGGGGTCAGGGTGGTGCCATGCAGGTGGGGCTGCAGTTGGGGTGTCCCTGGGCTGGCCGCGGGGGCCATGCTGCTCAGAGGGGTGCCCTGCAACGCTGCCCTGCCCTGCAGCAGGAAGGGGGGGAGGTGGTTCCCGGGCAGAGGGAAGCTGCTCCAGGCTTGTCTCTCTCCTGGGGAAAACCATGCAAGGCAGAGACCACCACCCAGGAGGGGTCAGCAGGGGAGGGCATGGAGGGGCTCACAGGAACCTCAGCTTACCCCCTTCATGCTCTGCAGCACCAGGGCCTCTCTGGCCCACACCTGCTGCTCCCCCAAATCCCCCTGGCATGCCCATTCCCCTCCACGCTGTGTGCTTGAAACTGGGCTGAGCCCACGTGCTAGGGGCAAGCAGAGGGGACAGGCAAAAGGGCCAGGGGGCTGCTCCAGTGCCAGTGCTGAGGCAGCTCCAGTGGCATCACTGGGGGCGAACAGTGTGGCTGGTTCTGGCAGTGGGGTGGGGGAGGCAGGGGCCTGTGCCCACCACACCCAGTGCTGCAGTCCCTCTCCATGAGAACGATGGGGAGAGGGGTGGCATGGGGCTGCCCCCCAGTCCCAATCTTGCCTAGCAGGCGAAGTCCTCGAAGACTCCCTGGTGAGGGTAGTGGTGGCGGTGGTGGTGGTTGGGCAGGATGCCCGCGTTGTAGGCTCCCTCTACGTGCCGGCCCAGTGTCTCGCAGGGGCTCTGTGGGGATGGCAGTCAATAGGGTGGGCACAGACTCCATGCACCCTGCCACCTCCATAGTCCTTCCACCCAGCACAGCCTGTCCACAGGAGCTCCCTGGGATACACCCAGCTCCCTGCCTCCCTGTGACTGCTCCGACTCTGCAGCCTGAAGGCACCAAATGCAGAATCACACAGGCCCTTGATCTTGGGACAATGTCCCTTCCCCTTGGAGTGGGGGCAGACACATGCCCAGGCCCTGTCCCCATAGCCTCCAGGCAGTCCAGCCCTGCAGGGGTACCTGGTCCTTCATTTCCTCCAGTCCCAGTGTGGCAATGCTGCCCGAGGGCTTCTTCAGAGGTGGCTTGGAGCGCCGCAGGACCCGGCTCACCTTATCTCGGATCACCTGGGTGCAGATGGAGGGTCAGACCCAGACCTGCACACAGGTAGCACCCTGTGTGTGGACACCCCAGTCTACAGGGAACTGCTGCCTGCTTCCCTGCTCACCCAGGGGCAGTGGGACAATACCTTGGCCCACCACCCTCCCTGTCCTCAGGGCATTGAGGAATGCTGAGGGACCCATTCTCTTCCCACTGCCTTCCTCTGGGTGTTCCCCAATTTGGGGGCTGTTACAGCCCTCTGGGGTGGCCACACATTTTATGCCCTCCCCAGGAAGCCAGTCTCGGCACCCACTGCCGAGACATCCCTGAAGGCTAAGCACACCTCATAGATGTAGTCCAGGATCTCCAAGATGGTGAGGATGCTGGCACCGATGAACAGGCCCATCTGCCCCCCGATGTCCCCTGGGGAGGAGGAGGGGAAGATGGTCACCAGGAGATGCTGTGCAGCCCACTGGAAGCCTGGGGTGGGCCCCAAGGCAGCAGGCAGTGCCAGGGCTGCCAGATGGGGTGGGAGACAGAGCAGTCATGGGGACAGGGGCAGCCAGAGTGGGGAGCGGGGGACATGTGGGATAGGGACAGACAGCAGCATTCCACCCTTCAGCCAGCCTGTGGCTGGCTGCTGCTCTGTGTGATCCCTCCCCCACCAGACCCATGTCTTCCCAGGGCTGGGACCCAGAGCTCTGTGCCTCAGGGCCCCACAGGAAGGTGAGGGGAGTCACCGAGAAGCCCAGCAAGGTCATAGGCTTTCTTCTGCTCAATGGCTTCGTAGTTGAGTGCCTCAAAGAAGATGTCCAGCACCAGGAAGTTCTCCCTGTGGGGACACCATTGTGCTCAACAAAGAGGGCTGGTCATCGACCCTCCTGCACCACTGCCCACAAACCTCCCATGTCCCCTAGCCCTCCATCTCCCAGGTGCTCCCAGGTGCTCCCATGGCCCTCATGAATTATTCAGGCTGGTGCAATGGGGACATGGATGGGGCATGTCCCAGGCCAGGAGAGACAGTGGGGTGGGCGGGTGCTGCCAGGAGGGCTGGGAAGACATGGACAAGATGGGGAGAAGCTCTAGTGGCAACACCTATGCAGAGAGGATGCTGCAGGGACCGAATATGCCAGAAGCCTCGCTCTGCATGCTGCCAGGAGTAGAGTGGAAGTTCCCCAGGTCCCCAGCCCCCTGCCCATCCCCTGGAATACCCCAATGCTGGCAACTCACCGAATGTAGGTCTCATTCTTGTTGTACTTGCGGGCGAGGTAGCGCGCTGAGCCCTTGTTGGGGATGCGGACCATGGAGATCTCCTTGCCATAGCGGGTCAGGTTGCACGGTGTGGGGCAGCTGCAGCGCTCCTGGCTGTCCTCTACTGCTGCGTCTGGGGGCAAACACCCATTGGCAGAGCCACAATCTCCAGTCCCCTCCCTGGGGCACTCAGCCGGCCCCTAGATGCTCACCCTCTGCTGCACCTACCCAGTGTGTGGTCAGCACACTCGATGTACACATTAGGGGAGCAGATGGACTCATTGCCTGTGGAGAAGAAGCTGGTTGCGAGGGGGAGAGTCTGGCCAGTTTCTGCCCCCTACTCTTGACTCACTCTCTCAGAGGTAGTGGGGCAGGGTGCAGAGGGAATGGGGTGAGTGACCCTTGGGTGCAGTTTGGCTGGGGCAGATGTGGCCCAGGTACAAGGTAAACAGGGAAGGGGCTGACCTGTGGTGTAAGGAGGGTAGGACAGGGGTTGAGCCAGCACGTGGAGAGGATGGTGTGGTCCCCAGCTGGAGACGGATGGGGCTGGGGAAATCCCGGGGTGCAGAGTGTTGGGGCAGAGGTGATCTTTGGGTGCAGACTGCAGGGAGCTGGGGCAACCCCAGCAGGACTGTTGGGGCAGCAGGGTGTCCCTCACACCATCATGCACACCCCTCACCTGGCATATGGACCATGCGGCAGTGGCAGCTCTGCACCACGGCCTCCTTCTCACACTGGAGGCGGCAGGCAGCGATGCTGTAGGTGTCATAGCCAGGCAGCATCTGCTCCCCCTGCATGCTGGCCCGGCAGTTCCCCCACGGCTGTGGCAGGTAGGTGAGCTGTTGGGGTGAGAAGGGCATAGCTGCAGGGCTGTGCTGGGCTTAGTGCCTGCAGGCACCTCCCTGGGGCTGTGGGGCATCCTGCCTTACCCGCTGCTCCTGGCAGGACACAAAGGTCTGGAAGCCAGGTGAGACACCAAAGCCCAGCTGATGGATATAGGGTGGCTCATCCTGGCTGTGGATCTGGACCCGGATACCAGCTTCAAATGATGTCTCGTCTGTGGGAGAAGGACAGAGGTGCTGCATGCCTGCACCAACCCAGCACCTGCACCCCTCTGGTGCCCTGCTTTATCCATAGTCCCCTCACAGGGTGCTCTGCTTGCCCAACAACCCTGCCTCCTAGCTCCCCTCACTGTGGCCTGCCTGAGCCATAGCCCCACTTACTCGTCTCTCTCCAGATGGGCAGGTACTCTTCCTGCTGGATGTCCAGCATGATCTCCAGCCCGTTGCCCATGCCACCTTGGCGGGTCACACGTGGATTCCTCCGATCCCCATTGAAGGTGTAGCACTTACCATAGCGTGTGTAGACCTGGGGATGGAGAGAGCAGGGGTAAGGGAGCAGGCAGGGATCTGGTTGAGCATTCCACAAGCAGGATGAGGTCCAGAAACTCCTTTCCAGTTCCACGGAGGTGATGAAAGGAAGGTACAGTGTGCCTTGCATGGGATAGGGGACAGTCTTGCATGACCTTTGCAGAGGCTCATGGTCAGCCTCACTGCCCACTCTGCCACCCCTCCACCCTTGCTGGGGTGGGAGTGAAGCCTCATTCCTAGTACCCATGGGGCAGCCCTGCGCCTTCCAGGAGGGAACTCACGGGAGTGAAGTGCTGGGGGCCACAGCGCTCTCCCTGAAAGCGGCACTCCACCAGCATGTCCTCGATCTGGTGGCCCAGGCGGTGAAAGAAGCTCTGCATGGTGCGCTCGGAGCGGCGGGGTGGCAAGAAGCGCGAGTAGTTGGCCAGACGTGTCAGCCAGGCACGCTGGTCCTCCCTCAGCACGGCCAGCATCTCGGGAACCAGTGAGTGGTTCTCCTGGGCCAGCCCCAGCCACTCTCCCACCGAGTAGAGGTCGGGCTTGGTGAGGTGCAGGAAGCGTGCCCGGTTGGGGTTGCAGAGGGTGATGGCCGGGAAGCGGAGCTGGGGTGCCCAGGCGAGGCGTGTGCAGGTGTGCACAGGGCGCGAGAGCAGGTGGTGCAGGCAGTCGGCGGTGCCGGTGGCCAGCAGCCCGGCAGAGGCCAGGAAGGCCAGGCTCCAGAGCAGGCGGCGCAGGCGGGACTGTGGCCGGGTACACATGTAGTGCAGCCCGGGTATCCGGGTAGCTCGCAGGATGCCAACAATGAGCTGGGGCGCGCTGCTGTCCTGGGGTGGTGTCACAACTTCCCCGTCCTGGCAGCAGGCAAGGGGCAGTGGCATGGCTGCATTCAGGGTGGCTCCTCTGGAAAGTGGGCTGCAGGCTCCTCCTGAGGCTGCCCAGGGTCCCTGCTCCCCTCCAGGAATCTCTCCCTCCTAGGAGGCTTTTGCTCTGCACCTTCCTGGAGACGAACAAGGCAGGCGCCTTCCTGAGCTGCTTTGGTGATGGGTGAGGGGAGGGAGGGGAGGGGGTTGCTACAAACACGCCTTTCCCCAACCTGCATTCGGGAATGGAAAATTCCTTCTCGAGCTGGGCTGGGACAGGGGTGTGTGTTGTCTTACCCTAGGCAAGCTGACTGGCAGCCTCCAGTGTCCTGGCATGGTGGGCATCTGTGTCTGGAGAGTGATGACCTTTCTCAGGCACACTGTGTGAACCCTGTGCCTAGGAACGTTGCACCTCAGCTCTTCCTCCTTGTCCCTTGCCATGCATTTCACTGCAGCCACCATGAAACCCTGACTTGACCTTCAGGGACCCCAACTGTGTCTGCTCTGCAGCTGGGGACCCTGCCCCAGGGAGGCAGGACAGTACTGAGGGGCTATCACTTGCTGTCAGTGCTGCTTGGGACCTTGTCTACCGTGTACCTTGGTATCCCTGTCCCTGGAGCTGCGGTCCTCAATGCATCTGGGTCATGTGGGGCAGGAGAAGCAAGACTGTCCCTGGAGTTGGGGACCTCAGTGAATCTGGGCCATGTGGGTCAGGAGGAGTGGAACCATGGGGTGGGAGGCTGCAGGGGAACCCACCTGCACCTGGCGGGCGCTTTGAAGTGATGGCAAGGCTGTGATCAGAGCACAGCAGTGGCGGGGGGGTGTCTGTACCCACTGTCAGCGTGGCTGGCAGCGCCCCGACAGCCTGTCAGGTGCCTTCAAAGCTCAGCAACGCATTCTCCTCAGCCTCTCATCTCCTGCTGCTGCTGCTTCCAGGCACCCACCTTCGGCACTCACCCAGCGCGGGCTGGCATGGGGAGAGGGATGTCTTTCATCCTCCACAGCCCCAGGACAAGTCAGGGCTACTGGACCCCGTGAAGAGCAGCATCCTGGAGCTCCATTGCATCAGGGCAGGAAATAGGCAGTGGTGTCTGGAGGGATTGGAACAAAGGGAGCTCCGGATCACTTCAGCAGTGACTCCCCAGCACCATGCCTGCCGCAGACCTTGATGCCTGAGCAACTCGTAACTATAACCACAACGGGGACATGGCCAGGATCCCATCTGTTACAAGTACAGGAGGTCTTGAGGCAGGTCAGGAATGGGCCAGCACCGAGGGAGGCGAGGGAGGCAGCGGGAAGCACCCAGCGGCGGCAGGGCAGCGCACCCCGGCCATGGCAGGCCCTGCCCCGCGGCCTGGGCGCGGATGCTTGGCGGGCGCTGCCCGGCAGGGGGCAGCAGGGCCCCGCGCTAGGCCGCCNGTGGGGCGGCTGGAGCCGGCTCGGCTCATTTCTGAGATTTATCGTGGCTGTGAGCGCCGGCGGCTGCCAGCCTGATACCATCAGCCCCGGCACACCAGGGCAGCTTCTATATTAGTTTTCTTTAAACGGAGGATAAGCTCCCCAGGCTGGAGAAAATGTCATTTCTGTGAACGCTTCCATCTCGTGTCAGTTCAGACATCTCCGGGCGGCATGGCAATCACCCTGGAGCGGGGTGAAGGATGAGGATGGGATACAGAGACTGGGGCACGTGGGGACAGAGCTTAGGGACAGGGACCAGTATGGGGCAGGATTGGAGGAGAAGGTGCAGCTGTGGTAGTGGCCGTGTTCCGGGCAGGTGGGCACGGCTGTGGGGGAGCATGGGGGAGCAGGGGTGCCCGTGGCGTCCAGCTGAGTTACTCACTTGTCGACTGCTGGGGTGCCAAGGCTAGCCGTGAAATCACACTGGCGAGAGCACAGCACAGTCCTGAAGGGCTTTGCCTTTCCAGCATGACAAATCCAATTAGATAACAGGGAGCGCATGAGGAGGAGGAGGAGGAAGAAGAGCAGAGAGCCTGCCTGCACCAGGAACATGATTTTCTTCCTGCAGCTGACCCAGAAAAACACCTTGCAGGACTGTAGCACACATGTCCAGCCAAGGATAGCAACTGGGGCATGGGCCCTTGGGCACCCGGCTCTGCCTGCTGGGCACCCACGAGTGTTGCAGTCTTAGGGCCAGAGAGGCAGCATCCCTTTGTCACACATTGGTCTCCTTGCTCAGCCAGTGCATGCCAGCATCCCCACGCCACACTCGCATACAGGGGAGACCCCATTAGGGAGGTAATTTCTTGACACGATTCCTCATTTTCCTCTCTCTCCCATGGAGACATGCTGACCTTGACAGAAATACCTGCATGCGCCCCAGCCGGCAGATCCCAGTCAGATATTTTTGGGGACCCTGGCATCTTCTTCTGTACCCCACACAGTTCTGGGCTTTCCCAAGTGCCCTCCATGCCCCTGAGACTTGCCTTTCAGCCCCCCTGCTGTGGGGAGCCTTTTGGGAACAAGGTGCTGACCCCCAGCATCCTCACCCTGGCTCACGGCAGCCCACCTGTGAGCACTGGGGGCATGAGGGCCAAACTCATGCATTCCCAGTGCCCCATCAGCAGTGCTGCCAGCCCATTGTGCCAGCCTCGGGCTGATCCCAGCTCAGGCAGGTATTTCTGTGGCTTACACGGCTCCCTACAGTATTTAGCCTCTGGAAGACGACGTTAAACATTGCAAGCAGTGACAAATCCTGATTGCTCTGAGGAGACAAGAGGCCGCACTAAGCTTCCAGCCAAATGTTTTCATGCGGGGGGAACGAGCTGCAACATGTGTGGTGCCAGCGGGTCCTGCTGCTGCATACCCGGGCCACCCAGCCTTGCTCCCACATCCCCACTGGGACAGCCAGCTCTGTTCTCACATACCTGCTGGGACATCTAGCCCTGCTCCCACATTCCCACTGGGACATGCAGCTGACGGGCAGGCCCTGGGCATGAGCACACCACACAGGAGCAATCACCCCAGCATAGAAGCACCCCTGAGAACAGCCACCATTGGGGCATAATGGGGATGGGGACAGGAATGGGAAGACACCAGAGTGCTGCCCACCCTGGACTTGGAGGGGATGCCAGCCCAGGGGTAACCTTGAAGGTCATCTCCAGGTACCAGAGGCCAGAAAGCAAATTAGCATGGGCAAGGCTGTGGCATAAAGGAAAGCAGCCACCAAAACTGGAAATGCTGCTTTCTGAGTGGATGCAGACAGTTGGAGCACAGGGATGTTCCTGGACAGGAGACATGGCACAGGAGCTGGGGCCAAACTGGGATGGCACTGGTAGAGCTGGGGCAATGGCACAGCTACACACCCTGCCTCCTGCACTGCTCCTGCCCCTACTGTGGCCATCCCAGCCCCAGATCCCAGCTCTGCTGGAGCCCCTCACCATGCTGGAGACCCTCCCGAGGCAGCCCCCCCATCCCCAGCAGCCCGCTCCCCCAGCACAGCACAGCCAGGCCCCGCCTGGGTGCCCCGGGAGGGAAGCCGCAGCGCTGACGCCAGCATTACAACTGCCTGGGATATGAGATCCGCTTGGATTCAGCAATTTCAACTCATTTCAAGCCCGATTCTGCAGCAATTTTCTGAGCCAGTGGGATGTTTTTGCCACTGCAAACGTCCCTTCTTATGCATGGTCGCACCATTTCCTTTCCCCGCTCCCAGGAGGATATGAGGAACAGTGCCAGTTTGGCTCGACCCCAGCTCTGGCAGTAGCACAACCATCTCTCACACTGGCAGCCCCTCAGTGCAGCCCCCTGCCCCACACGGAGCTGCTGGGATGCCTCCTGCAGGACACAGCCTTGCATATGGGGTCTGGGGCTGCTGCCTCCATGGGGCACCAAGCTCTGCATCCTCAGCCCAAACAGAGTAGGGCACCTTTGGCAGAGCACACACAAGTGATGGTTTAGGCTTCTTGTTTCCCCCATCCTGTGAAGGGCTAAGCTCTGGAATATCTCCTGCAGCTCCCTGACTGGCCTCCGAAGGAAGAGGGAAAACAGTGTGGGGCAAGGGGGCCAGAGGCTGCTGCAGGCATATCCCAGAAAGGACCCCTCCTGCCACTGCAGCTGTGCCTCTCTCTGTGCTACAGGACAGCCCTTGCCAGCTGAATCCCCTTGGCTAGGCCTGAGCCAGCAGTGGAGATGTGGGCGTGTGGGGCTGGCAGAGCCCCTTTCATGCCAAGCAGGCTTGCTGCTGGAATACCAATTGCTCAGCTGTGCTGCAGGCTATGCCACTGGCCAGGCAGAGCAGTGGGGGACACCCAAGCCCCAGCACAGGGCAGGGCAAGCAGGTCACAACCAGCTGCTGCATTGGGGACAGCGTGTAACCCAGGAGCAGGCAGGATCTAGACTAGGGCTTCCTGCTCCTGGTGGGTCAGGAGCATAGGGATGCAATGCAAGGCAGAGGGGTGCACATGGACAAGGACACCCTCCCATCACATCATCCCTGGCACTGCCCGTGACTATTAAAGCAGGGGGACATTGGCACCATCTAGCTTTCAGGATCAGCATCTGTGACAGCATGCCCAAACTCATGCGCCAGAGAAGGACCTCTCCCTGCAAACCATAGCCCCAGGAGTCCTGCACTGGCCAAGCCAGAAGCTGGAGAGAGCTGTGCTGCCCATGTCACATGGAGCCAGGGTGGCTTGACACAGAAGGGAGTAGCTGGGGACCCCAGCCCCTCACCTCTTGGCTTCACTGCACAGGCATGGCAGCACACTGCACACACATGACAGCCTCTGAAAGCAGAGAAAGTGCCATCACATAGTTGTGCTTTCTACTCCTGCTGCTCCTGGGGGGAATTTGTCCCAGAATCTCACTCATTTCCAGCCTAAATTTATTCATGGCCAGTTTTTACCATTTGTTCTCATGCCAGCATTGTCCCTTAGCTTAAATAGCTCTCTTTCCTCCCTTGTGTTTACTCCCTTGATGTATTTATAAACAGCAATCCTATCCCCTCGCAGCCTCCAGCCTGCCAGCCTTCATGTGCCAATCGCTTCTGGTTTCCTCTCCCGATTCAGCCTCTGCCTGCCTGCGCAGCCCGGCTGCCCGGCACAGCATCAGCTGCAGCTCCTCAGCCCTGGCTGCCCAGGCTCGTGCACTGCACTCCCCCTCATTCCACAGCAGCCGTGGGGCAGCATCCCAAGCCGGTCGGGACTGCTGCCCCAACCGGGGCTAACATGCTCCCTGAAGATCTCCCGGCAGCTTGTGCTTTCATGCAGCTTGTTTTCATTTTCAAGCATCCACCAAAAGCGACACCTGGACAGGTGAAGGTGCCAACACCAAGGGAATTGCAGAAGATGAAGTGCCAGTGGCAAAGGCATGCTGCAGTGCAGGGCCGGGATGCGATGGGGAGGGCGGGCAGGAGCAGTGAGATGAGGGGGCAGGGGCTGGGTAAGTCCACTTCATCCTGTTGGCAGCTGGAAAACCCCTCTGAGTTGCTGAGCATGCTGCCGACCTACCCCGGTCTCTCCCTTAGTACGAGCGGGATGCTAGAGCTGCAGAAGGTTTCTGCCCCATGTTTCTGCCTCCTGCTTCAGGAGGTGTTCAGGGTCCCCATGGGAAAGGTTGCACCAAAGCTGCACCCCCAAAAATGCCAGAACGAGTTTGTCGAGCTGCTAACACACTTCCTAGCTTGGGTTTGGACTATGCTGAGCAGCAATCCTGCCATCACTCTATGCACCCTCCGGCACTCTCCAGCCGGCTCCCCACCCTCAGACACCCCCGCGCCGGGCACGCTGCTCCCGGGCACACAGCACAGCACGCTACGGATAAGCACTGGGGTGGGCTGCAGCTCAGCCTCGCTGCTGCAAACCCAACAAAACACTCACATACACAGAGAGCAGTAATGATGGGTTTGGGTAGCGGGCTCCCCTTGGCAGTCGGAGGAGATCCAGCACCATGCGTGGTACTGTGCAGACACAGCTGGCCCGTGCCACTTGTCCTCGGGACCAGAGAAGGATCCCCAGCCCTGTGGCTTCACAGAGATGTAGCACTGAGCCCACACATCTTGCAGGCTGGAGGAAGCAGGGAACATCAAGGATACCCGAAAGCGGGGTATGCAATGTCCCCGGGGCTCCTTTGTAGAGCTTAGGCAGCGTATGCTCTTCGACTGTTGTCACCCCGCAGGAGCCCCAGTACATCAGTGCCTCTGCATGGTGCTGCTTGGGCGCCGGTGGCTTTTGGCTGCAGATCCTGGGCACCCCCGGCGCTGTATTGCTCTCCGTAGCATGCGGGGCCCCGCGGAGAGGTGTACCCGCATCCCCGCTTGGCTCCGCGCGCAGCGCATCCCCCGGGGACCGCTTCTCTTTGAAAGCAGCCGTACAGGGAACTCTGTCGCCCGTCCCCAAAGGGTTAACAAGCAATTTCCTTTGCTGACAGCTCGGAGACTGTTCTCTATCGACTGCGGGAGAATAAGAGGGGAGAAGCAGCGAGATAAAAAGGCAGCAGAGCTGGCACCGCCTGCTTAATCCCAGCGTTTAATCTGCTGGGGCAGCGCAGGCAGCCTTATCTCGCCGTCCTTCTGCTGCTCCATCTCATTACTGCTCCCACGGCTGCCGGGAGATGGGGGAGCTGAGCCGAGGAGCGGGGCCCGGGGCAGGGATGCCGCCTGCCGCCCCGCTCAGCAGCCCCCGCTCCTGGCACCACCGCACCCCTCGCTGCCCGGCCGGAGCAGCGGGGGAACATGCGGGGATGGGCACACAGGCTGCACCCACGAAGCATGCTGGCTCGACCTAGGCGCTGTCACACGGCCTCGGGGACACGCTGCCAGTGTCACACACTCAGACACACTTTCCCGATCATTGAGCTCCGGTGGTCCTGCTTGGGCGATGCCCAAGCCCCCATGGGCTTATGGAGGGTGCAGGGCTCCATGAGACGGTGCATGTAGAACACAGTAGGGACGGGACAACAGGCAGGACAATGCCATCTTGTCCTGCGTGTGCCCCTCCCTCCATCCTCACCTATCCCGGTGTCCCCCTGTCGAGTGCCAGACCAGGCCACTCTTCCCACCAGGCACACCATGGCCATTGTCTCTGGGACACACCAGCCTGGACCTGGCAGCTCCCGCAGCCTCAGGGCAGGGTTAGGCAGGAGGGGAGGGGGTCCCCCCAGCCGTGGCATTTATCTGTAAATCCACAGCACTGACACGGTGAAGATGAAGCCTCTGCTCTTGCAGGGCTGTCACGGGGGTTATCCTGCCTACGGATGGGTTTACATTGATAAGATTTATTGTCACCCTGGCTGAGGTGCCAGCACCTCACTGCCTGCTGCTCTTGGAAGGCTGTGCTGCCTGCCGGGGGGTGTTGTGAGGGGCATGAGCAGCACCTCAATGAGCAGTTGCCAGTAGAGTGGATCCCCAGACAAAAGGTCAGCCAGACATGACCCTCTGCTCCCCACTGCCAGGGCTGATGGGTTCCCTGCCCACCTGTTGCAGGATGCCTCAAACACTCTCTGACCATTTCACAGGATGTAGGTGGGATACTGGTCCCTGAGCTGGACCATGCTGAGCAGAGCACACATCTGTGCTGCCATAGATTCGCTGATGGTGCTGGCGTTGCAGCTCCTGTCACAGCTCAGCAGCTTCGCGGCGCTCCTGCATAGTGTGGGGTGACTGGGACTCATGGGGCTGCTGGGGCAGCCATGTGTGGAGCCACCACAGGCAACATGGTCTGGGCAGGGAGCAGACTGCATCCTGCAGCCTGAACTCGGCACCATGCAGAAGCTGGCAGGGTGGCTGTGGCTACCAGGGTTTCTCGCACCCCATGATCCAGGGTGATGTGGGATGAGCAGAAATACCCCTAAAAGCAGAACTTGGCCCCAAAATACTCTGCCGTGCCATGATCCATCTCCCATTCCCTGCTGCCTGCCCCTACACCACGCTCCCCACCACTGATTTCCCTGGGGCCAGCAGGGATTGCCCTGAGCCACCTGGTGCAACCAGGCAGGGGCTGAACCAGGCTAAATCCCTGAGCAGCAGGAGGGGTAGCCACCTGCCAGTGTCCTCCCTGTCTGTGAAGTCACCACGTAAGCCCCACACAGCTCTCCCACCACCCTGCCCCATCCAAGATCCCACCTCTTCCCCTTCTCCTCCCCTCCAGCCACCGACCCCCGACACTGCTGTGAGCTCTGCTCTCTCTGACAACACGAATTGGACTCCAGTGTGTCAGAACTGAAAGAAACAACATGCAAACAAACAGCCTCAGGCCTGGATACGCCCTCCTCCCCAGGGCCAGCTCGGGGGACCTGGGGGCCAGGAGGCCACTTGGGATGATGGTGTAACCCGACAGCACATAGGGAGCCCTAGTGAAGTGGGGTGATCACAGCTCAGTGGGAAAGGGCTCGTTAATAGCTGAGCCCTTTTAGCAGAGATTACGGAGCTGCACGGCTTTGATCTTTGATTGCCAATTTGCATCTTGAAGACGCTGGGACCTCATCCAGCCTCAGCGCAACCCTTTGTGGTTATCTCGTGGCTAATGGATTTGTTCTTAATGCTGGAGCGTGCAGGCTAAAGGCTGATTAAACCCTCTCCGCGGCGCTAAATCAATGGAACAAACATGATAGGGGTTGGCTTTCCCCAGCCTGGGTGCTCCCGGGCAGAGGGGCTGATCAAGAGAGCCCCCACACCCTGGCACTGACAGGGGCTCCCTCCTTGGGGCTGCCGGGGAGGAGAAGAGGTGTGGGCACTGGCAGATAGGGACATCCCTGCAGCCCATATCCTTCTATCCCTATATCCCCATCTCTGCTCACCATGTAGGTGATGGACTGGGGGTCTCAGGACCCCCAAGGCATCTGCTTCTCCTGCATGTTTGGGTCACATTGCCCATGTGCTGGTCCTTGGCACCTGCAGGAGCTTCTCAGTTGTCCTCTTCAGCTCGTCCCAGCTCCCAGGGCTTGCTGGCAGGATTGGTGTAAGGCAACTTGCCCCTGCAGCTGGGGACCTCCTTCTCCCCTCCTCATACCCCTTTGTCCCCCACACAAAGGGGAGCAGCACTGGCAGCTCCCATCTCCTCTCTTCAGACCATTTCCCCCTGCCCCTGCTTGTATCCAGTGCCTCATTCCCAGGACTGTATGCTGCTCCCAGCACTCCATACATCACGTGCTGTGAGCAAGTATGTCTGTACACACTTTGCATAATGCCTGTGGTGTCCACTGCATGCCCAGCTTCAGGAAAATACAATTCCCATTGTGTCTACAGGCAGCATGAACAGAGGGGACAAAATAGACCCTGCCCACTCATGCCCCTGGGACAACTGGTCCTTCATCCTAACTGCTGCCTGGGCTATGGGCCTGGGAATGGGAGCTGAGCACCTGGGACATGCAGGACTAAAGTTTTGGGGAATAGGAGTGAGGATGAGGGTTGTGTGGCTGCAAACTGGGAGGAGACGTCTGAGAGCATTTTGCAACTTTTGGTTTTTGCAGCATTCATGGCATTGGCCTGACTGCTGCCAGGTCAAAGCTACCTGCAGGTGACAGGAGCCCTTATCAGGGATCTTGCTCCAGAGCCCTGCTCCTGTGCTGGGGGAGGAGACATGACCTGCAACACAGGTAAGCTCAGAACAGCACCCTGCTGGGAACAAGTCTGTGTAGAAAAGGTGCTGGAAACAGCCCCATGGGCCCCAGATGGTGCCCATGCCAGGCTCAGTCCTGGTGAGCAGCTGCCTCAGAGGCAGCTGGGCTGCCACACGGCATGGAGCTGGTGGGATCACACACCGAGATTCCCATCGGCAAACCTCACTATTGAAACATCTCCTTTTTGCCAATATTTGCCAAACATGAGAGATAAAGTGGCTACAAGTCATCAATGCTAGCATTTCAATCCACTAGGGCAGGCAGTGGAGGGGCAGCTGGGCAGTCAGGCAGCTCCCAGGGGTGGGGGGCCCTGCGAGCTCAGCCCCCCAAGCCCCCCTGCAGCAGTGCAAGGAGAGCCAGGATCCCTCCACCCTGGTGCACAGCACCTCTGGAGCCTAGGATGGATGCTGCTGCCATGGGCACCACTGCCTCTGCCACCTGTCTTGGGCATCAGCACAGCCCCCACTCCTGCCAGAACCCCCACCTGTGCACCATGACAGCCATCTCCACCAGGTCAGCATCTCCCTGAAGCCCTCAATGCAGTACCAGTCCCCTGGCTCCAGCACTGTCCCATCCACTCCATGTCATCTCAGTGACCCCAGTATCACTGCCTTGCCCTGCCTACAGCATGCATCCCTTTCTTCCCCTTGCTCCAGGCTGCCTGTGCAGTCTCTGCAGTGGTCCATAAGAGGATGAGGCAGGACACAATGCTGAGATACAGCTCCTGGAGGAGAAGCCCAGAGCATTATCAGCACAGGGAGTTAATTAAGGTCATGTCAAGCGATAAGGAAACAGGATGTCAGAGCAGCGGCGGCAGCGCAGGGGGGTCAGAGCCTGAAAAACTCCCTCTGAAAAGCAGCTCCACTGAGATGTGATCAGCCAGGTGCTTGGGGACAGAGCAGCTGTCATGGCCACACATGCAGGGCTCCACCTATGGCACTGCACACACTGTACCATGTCCAGTACAGGATGGGATGGGATGGGGATGAGGATGGGGCGGAATGGGGTGCAGCTGGGTAGGAGGCCTGGCTGTGATACACCATATCCTGGGCCAGGAGAGCAACCTGAACAGTCCTGCTTTTTTTCCTCCTGTCCTCATGTAGAAGCAATGCACCTTGGTGTGACCAGTGTCATGCCAGCAGGGCAGGAATTAGCGTGAACTCCTGCCCATAATTAGCACATGTGATTGCAGACACTCTTTGATTAGCAGGACCTCAAACCTGGGCATGC
The DNA here is from genome assembly GCA_013400955.1 of Drymodes brunneopygia. Lineage (NCBI taxonomy): Eukaryota > Metazoa > Chordata > Aves > Passeriformes > Petroicidae > Drymodes > Drymodes brunneopygia. Next base: position 713,291 of record VZTZ01030595.1, read on the forward strand.
CAGACTGCTTGACAGCACTCACACTGCTCCTGCCTCAGACTGCTCACCTCCCTGCTCAGTGATGACTTCACCCCTGAACCAGGCAGTACCATGGGGCTGGGAGAGCCAGGCTGGCCTGGCATGGCACACCAGAGTCACAGCAGGGTGGTGGCAGCAGGCTGTGGACAGGGGGACAGGCATAGGGGACACACTGCCAGTGCAAATCCATCTTTCCTGCACAAGCTGTGGCACGACCCAGTGCCCTGCCTTGCTGAGCGAGAGCTGAGCTGATGGGACATAATTAATACTTGTATCAATCTAAGCTGGATTTGCATAGTGCCCTCAGTCTCGTGCTGCTCAGGAAGGCGGGCTGCTCCAAGCCTTTCATGGGGGCAGCAGCACCAGATGCTGGGCCAGCTCTGCCTCCTCTGCAGGAGTCACAGCCCCAGTATGGCCCCTGACTTGATCCCACATGCACCCTAGGCCCCGCTTTCCTCACTGCAGTGGGGACACTTGCAAGCCTGCCGTGCTCCAGCCACTGGAGTGTTGAAGATAGATGGAGATGCTTCTCTCTGCTGTGGTCTCTCCCTCAGTCCTTGGGCTGTGAAGAAATTGTGGAGACAGTGGCTTGGGAGTGAAGGACACAGTAGGTTTTGGAGGGCAAAGGGATAAGGCTGAGCTGCAAACACCCTCAGGCAGCTGGGAGGCACAGCAGTGCCCAACTCTGCACGCCCAGATGGAGTATAAGGTCCATGGGAGAAAGGCAGCATCCACAGACAGTGCCTCTTTCTTGGAACACTCCGTTTCCTCCTGCCCCTGCCCAGCTCCCATGGCCCAGGTGAATTCCCCCCTCGCATTAGTGAACGGGTCTGGGAGGAAGAAGAGCCAGGGCAGAAAAGTACCTGGGGTGATGGCAGGAACACCAGGATGCAGGCAAGGACCACAGCTCTCACCTTGCTGCCCTGGGGGTGTGGGTGCAGGTGGTAGAGGGACAGGACAATAGAGGGATGTGCAGGGTGTCACTGACCCCAGAGATGACAGGCTGGTGACATATCCTCGTGCAGCCAGGCACAGTGCCTCTCCACAGCTGCTGACACTGCTGACAGCTGCTCCCAGCCCCCTGACACCGCAGGGACCACCACACTCCAGGCACAGCCGGACTACCAGTGGATACAGGGGGAGACATGGGCACATCTCCAGCCCCTGGTACTCTCACAAGCTCCCTGTAGCCACTGCCACCAATGTGTCTCACCCCTGCCTGATCACAGGACCCCACAGCATCTGCAGCACCCACATCACCTGTGGTACCTGCGGCACCTGCTATCCAGCCCACCCTGGACATAGGGGATGTGGCCACTGATTGTGACTGTGACCAGAGTGGGGGGGTCACCACCTGATTGCAGCTGCCCAGATGAGTGCATCCAGCTCAATCAGAGCTGCACAGCCCTCCTGCATGCCGGGCACTGGGAATTAAACTGCTAATGAGCTGCTGGCTGGAGGGCCGGCAGTTAGTGATTAATCAGAGGCTCTACTCTGACAAGGCTGTGCCTCCTCTCCCTTCCTGCCCTGCACATCCCAGAGCTGGCAGCCAGCAGTGACCAGTGTGTCCCCAAGTCCCTGCTCCCTGCCTGCCCAGCCATCGTGGGCAGAGGACAGCCTGGCTCAGCTCTCCTACACAGAGAGAGGTCTCCAACCCCCGTGCCACTGGGACACAGCGCCCACAGGTCCTTCCAGCCACTGGCTTTCCTGTCCCCCAGCTCCTCCTGCACTCACCTTCCCCAAGCTGCAATCAGGTGAGAACCTTTTGTTCTGCTGGAAGAAAACCTGTTGAGCCCAGCTGAGCTCAGCTGATGCTCATCATCTGCAGAATGTACCCGGGCTTCTGTCTGAGGGCCCAGAGATGGGCAAGTGATCTGGAGGGCACCTGCAGAAGGGCTTCACAAGGGTGGTAGGGGAGGAGCAGCCATGCAGCCAGTGACATCTCCTGGGGACAGAGCAGGCACATACAGGAGCCCTGAGTCCCACTGCATCAGGGTGCAGGTCCAGTCCCCCCCCACCCAAGCCCAGCAGCAAAGGGCCATTTGCCCCCCTCAGCTCCTGCCTGCTGCTGGCACAATGGTGGCATGGTGGGTGATGGGGCTGGCAGAGCCCTGCCTGTGCCAGGCACAGGGCACTGAGGCATGGAAGAAGGCTTTGCAGCATGAGCAGGGGACAGCCATCCACAGAACAGTGCAAGGAGCTGCAGGGGAGCTACTCGACCTTGAGCCTGACTGCTCCCTGCTGGGACCCGTCATGGTCATGGCAGAGTCAGGACAGGGTAGGACACGGCAGAGGTGTCAGCACCCTCCTGCCCTCACACCCTCCCTTGGCTGCATGTTGGGGCAGTGCCTGGGAGAAAAGCCCAGCGACCTGCAAGGAGCAGGTTAGAGATGCATGTTTTCCCCTATTGCACAATTAATCATGAGAAGTTTTTCCTCCTTTCGTGCATGAAACAGAATTTGGCAGGGCGCTCTGACCATAGGGACTGGCTGCATGCTCTCCAGTAAAAACCCAGCCACATCTGGCTAAGAAATACCCTCAGAACATCCCTGTGTGTGTGCAGGTGGAGAGAGACAATGCTGGGCCAGGCAGGAAAATCCAGCAGGATTTGGTCCACAGCCCCTCATGTAGTGAGCATGTTCAGCTCCTGGTGTTTGTCCCCCCTCCTCATCATGACCCCAGCACACCCCCATGTTGAGCTGTTGGTGCCTTCATCCCTGCTGCAGGACCTGTTATTCCAGTCGTGGACATATAAATGCCTAGGCAGGGACATCCACCCTGTGGCAGCATCCCCTGTCTGGGCTCTCATCCCACCCTGTCTGCCTCCCCCTGCCCACTGCATCCGCTAGCCTGGCTGGAGCCTCAGCCCATCCTTTCCCAGAGGGAAAGCACGCTCAAGCCTCCCCAACAGCGTTCCAGTTATTTGTTATTGGAAAAAGGGGGAAATACGTTTTTCGACAATTATTGTTTTTTCCACCTGACTGGCTGCAAACTTGTTAATTTTTTTCTTTAATGTGTGAACAGTGTCGACGGCAGCTGCATGTCAAATGACTCTACGCCCTATCTGCGGGTCCCTGGCTGGCTTTCAGCACTCGCACCGCAAACATTGCCTTCTATAAATAAAGGCCTATATCTCATCAATGGCAGAACAGCAGAGCTTTATATAGTCGTCTTACATAAAACCGTCTCTCTTTATGGGCTTCAAACCATTTGCGTCACTTAGTGCAGCTCCGTAAACCTCCTTCTACAGACACTCCCTCATGGAGGGAGACCCGGCACAGCTGCCCTGTGCCCCGGTGGGGAGCTGGGATCCCCGCTCTGCCTGGGGCTGTCCCCCAGCGCCTCTGCAGGGCCAGGTGGCAGCTGTGTCCTTGTTCCCCTGCCCCACAACCTTGGCACGTGCCTCCTCCAGCCCGCCCAGCCTTGGCACCAAGTGCCAGGATGGCAGCCAGCACTGCCAGGCACTCCAGAGCTTGGGGATGGCTGGCCAAGGGCCAACATCGCTCACCCTGCCCTTGTGACCCTGTCCATGACACTGGTCCTGGGGCAGCAGAGTCATGGATGCTGGGAGGTGCTGCTCGGCCCTCCGTCACTTGGGATTCAGGGACCCGGGGGTGCAGGGTGACTGGGGACATGGTGGCAGGCTGGGGGAACAGGCCAGCTCACAGCAGCTGTAACTCTGACATACAGAGAACACAAGCCTGGCCAGTGGCTTTCCACCCCACTGCCCAGTGAGCGTCTGGTGTGGAGGATTCTGGGCGCTGCCCCCATGGCCACAGGACACAGGTCCCAGCCCCAGCCCACACAGAGGCTCCTGCAGTCCCCAGGGCCCCCGACTCCATATGGCACAGCCTTCCCTCCGGCTCGCCGCAGGCGCCCGCCTGCACGCAGTGATGGGTCGTGGGGAGGTGGCGAGGAGGGGCGGGGCGCAGAGACTCCTACGGGGGCTGCAGCAATGCCGGCCTGCAGGAGGCAGCCCACACCCCTTCTGGGACTCCGGGAGCCGGGGGCGGGGGGGGGCGGCGGGGATGCAGGGGGTGGGGAGGGACAGAGGCGCAGACACCATGGTGACAAGCCTTCATTTACCTCCATGACATCCCAGCTGACTACCCCAGGTGGCTGGAGCCAGAAGGAGAAAGGGATCTAACAGCATCAGGGCACTGGAACCTGTGGTGCACTCTGACCCACGACTGTCCCCAGTGCTGTCCATGGGACCCTTGCCACACCTGACACTGGCATAAAGGACAGGGTCACAGCAGTGCCCTTCAGTCATGGGGCCACATGGCATCCAACCATGCCACTAGCCCAGGGCACCTGCAGCCCAGCCAGCCCTGCCCCATGCCCAGCCAGCCATGTGGCATCCCATGAATCCCCCCTGCTCCATCTGTCACCCTGCACCCTGTCAGCCACACTGCCCTGTGTTCCCATCGCCCCATGGCCTCACAGCCCTGTGGCCCCAGACACCAGCAAGCACCAGTTCCTGGAGCCAATCCCCTCTGTGTGTCTTGTCCCCATCCCTCCCGCAGCCACCCGAGGTGCCCAGCCCCCTCTGCAGCCAGCAGTGCTGGAGGGGCATTGCCCCACAGTCACCCCACGGGTGCCCCGGCCCCAGGGGCAGCAGCGTCCCCCTCCACTGAGCCCGGCACGTGGGCCCAGCCTCACGGCACGTCCCACATCCCTGGGGAGACACACCAGGCGCGGGCGTCCTGGCCGCTGGCTCCCCCCGTATCGGAGACAGGCTTATTAAGTGTGTGATATTAAATTACCCAGATAAGAGCATAAGAGCTTTTAAAGTCAATTCATTAAATATAATTATGAAGAGAGCTTTTTTATGCTCACGGTGATCCGATCTCAATCAGGGAGACGGTGGGAAAGCCGTCGGCTCCTCCAGCATCTCTGCTCCCCTGCTGCGTCGCCTCCGCACCCCCCTGCTCCCCCGCCTCGCCCCCCCTCCTGCAGGGAGCTGACACCCACAGCCATGGCCCCTGATGCCCACCCCACTGCCCTGGCACCCTCTCCATAGTGTGGCTGCTGGTGCCAGTGCCATCCCACTTGGAGGGAGGTGGCATGGGGGTCTGCTCAGCAAAGGGATGGGGAAGGGGAGGCAATGGAGGCGACATGGTTGGGGCAGTAGCATTGGGGAGGAGGGCAGCAGTGTATGGAGATGCTCAAGGGCAAGAGCAGGGGTCTGGGAGTTCAATATAGGCTCTTCCCAGCCATGGGAGAGCCCCCTTGTCCCCATGATCCGGCCCCCTTGCTGTCCCCTACAGACCAGCCTCCTCAGAGACCTAATGATGCATCCCCACTCCCCAGGCAGGAGGGGTGCACGCTTCCCTCCCATCCCACATTCATTAATGGCACTTCGTGACCAATTAATATCTTCCAACCAAGTGGCACCTGCCCTGACCTATGGCTGGACCTCTCATGTGCAGCCCAGGTGACTACATGCCAGGCCTTTGCACCAGGGCACCCCTCTTGCTCCATCCCTCTTGCACCCCCAGCCACAGCCCAGGGGGCAGCTGCACATGGGGCTGCACCCAGATTTATTGGGGGAATCCATGAGGAAACAGTGGTCCCAAAGACACCTCATGACCCCCACACCAATAATGTCTCCCCAACCATATGAAAGAGAGTCAGATTGCCAAGACACCTGCTTGTCCTCTTGTCATCCTGCCCCACTGTCATGAGGGGCTTTGCAGTGACACCCCTAGGTGCAGCCAACCCCTTGTTCTCCCACCACAGCATCCCAAAATCCCATTATCCCCAAATCCACACAGTTGCTGCCACAGCCTGAGCACCTGGGACAAGGAGTAGCAGCATGGCTGGCAGGGAGCAAGGTGGGCTCCAGACTGGGGTCCCTGCAGAAGCCTTCGGTGGGGGCTGGTGGGAGCAGCTACCCGCTGCTGGGAGCTGCTGGACTGACATTTATTTTTAGACGTGAATTGTATAAATTAGCATTTCTCAGCGGATTAAGCAGCAGGAATTGTGTAAAATTAAATGGCAACGAATTGCATTAAAGTCCCCCGTTTTCTGGCACAAACAGCGCCTCAAGCCGTGCCCAGGCGGCTCATGTGTAACAGCACTGGAGATGCCGCTGCCGCTGCTCCGGACAGGAGCACGGCCAACCAGGACACAGGCCTGGAAATGCACAAGCATGGTGGCCAGACTGTGGGGATGGAGGGTTCCAGGTGGGGTGTGAGCCCCCAGGTAGCTGGCTCAGGCTCTGGGCTGGGGCTGCAGGATGTGGATGCAGTGAGAGGGATGCTGTGACCCAGATGGGCACAGATGGGCTCAGCTGAGCAGCGCACAGGTGTGGGACCAGTGAGGGTGCTCCAGCTTCTCCTGGGCACTGACACCACCCACCTCAGCGCAGCCAGTCCCTGCCAGGCATGGCAGGACACCCATCATAGTCATAGCCATGCCACTCTCCAAAGGAGATAATGTTGTGCTGGGACCTGTATGGCCCTGCTGTCCCAGGAGCCACTCTGTGCCCCAGCCAGGGCAGGTTCTGCAGTATCTGAAGCCCACTGACCAGCTGGGGCGCCCCCAGACCTGCACAGGAGTACAGGGAAAATGGAGTGGTTGAATGCCAGGGGCTGAGTAGGCACCAGGCAGGGCAGGGCAAGTGAAGAACAACCAGTCCAGCTCTTTTACCCAGTAAAATAGGCTGAAAATGTGACATTTATTAAGTACGATTCTGGTGGAAAGGTCAGAGAGTCCCCATGTCAGGAACAGAGGGAGAGCCTTGCTGGGAGGAGGCAGAGGCGACAGCTGAACCAGGATCCCCTGAACCAGGATCTCTTGTGTGCATGTGGAATGCAGCTGATGATGTTGCCCATCTCAGCATAGGGCTTCCCCCTCTGGGGTCTGCATGGGGTGCTGGGGACACCCCTCACACTGCCCACATCCCGGGCAGGCAGGAGGCCTCGCTTGGAGAGCCGGGGCCTCTGCCAGCTCTGAGAGGCACTGCCAGCTCTCAGCAACCTCCCTGCTCCCCCCCAGCTTCCAGCCCCGGCACAACTGGCTTCGGCAGCCACACATTACAAACAAAAGGCTTTTGACAACGAATGAGGTTTTGAGAAAGGCACTGGGCTCCTGCCCGGCCGCGAGCGGAGGCTCCTGCCGTAGCCACTGCCGGCGAACAGGCGGGATGCTGCTGCCAACTGAGGGGGCCCCCTCCATGCACTTCTTCCCACAGCCCCCAAATTCCCCCACACCCCAGCTGTCTGTCCCCCCCATCCCCAAAACACTGTCGGGCGGGCTCCCTCTTCCCTCAGTGCCACCTGACACGGCCAGAACTGGCCTCGGGTTATGGCTGTACTGGGGTGCCAGGCAGGGAGGTTAGGGTGGCTGCAAACAACCCGCGGCAGATCAGCCCCAGCCCCGTGGGGACACTGCCCGAGCTCCTGCTGAATGGCATGTACAGAGTGCCATTGATTTCCTGCACCGGCACCCTCAGCTCCGCAGCTGCACTCGTCCAGCCAGGAGCGCTCCGCGCCCAGCACCCTCCCCAAAGCGTCCATCGGACACTGCCGCCGGGCACTGGGCAGTGCCCCCGGGCACAGCCGAGGCTGGGGGGCTGCGGAGCACGGCGCAGCTCAGTGGGGTCAGCAGAGGCTCTGTCAGGGCTCCAGCACGGCCCTCTAGCAGCCGGCACAGGGGGCACATTTGTCAGCGGGGCTGCAGGGAGCCTCGCTGCGGCTCAGGGTTGTCCCTGCCGCTGTGGAGATTTACAGCCCAGCCGGGCTTTATTACATGGAAGATGCTTACGCTGGGGATTTTTTTTTCCCCGATAGTTTCTTAATTTGCTGTCCCATAAAGAATGTGGATTTGTGACGTTGAATAGGGGAAGATCATTTACCACTCGCGGCTCTTACTTAAAGGATCCGCACGAGTTATTTATTGTGTGAGCAAGGGCTGCAAGCAGCAGCGCGAGGGGACATGCTCCAGCCCTGGCGCTGCTCCTGCTCCTGGACAAGCAGCCGGCGGCAGCCCCACAGCTTGGCCAGTCTCGTGCTGAAAAGCTTCCAGCCTCTGGACAAAGTCCACCTCATGCCCAGAGGGAAGGAAAGGCTCTAGCACTCCTGCAAGCATGGCTACAGGGAAAGGTCCTTCCCTTGTCCAGTATCGCTGAGGGACAGCCTCTGCCACAGGGGCTGCTCGCTGTGGTCTGGGTGCCCTGGGACCCCATTTGCCCTACTGGGATGTACTGCAGTCTGGGAGCCCTCCATCACTGCTAGGACATGCTGTGACTCACACACTCACCCACAGCAGAGGGAGTACAAAAGCTTTCTGAACATGAAGGGTCACATGGGGACCAAGAATGGACCAAAAAAGCTTGGAGCTCCCCGCCACATGGGCAGCCTGGGTGCCCCTTCACTGGGGCCACAGCTTCGAGGCACAGGAGTGCCCAAGCCCACACACCACAGCTGGGACTCAACCTGCCTGCCAAGAAGCCTGTGCTGTGTTTCAGTCATTCCCAGGAGGCACAAGGGACTGATTTGGCTTAGGGAACAGGAGTAGAAGGCTCCAGCTGTAAATGGTGTGATGCCTTGACAGGTCCCACTGCTGCCTGGCAAGGCTTTGGGACATGTTATGTGGCAGAGAGATGTATCACATCTTCACCCATCTCTCCAGACACCCAGATCTGCAGCCTCTCCTGTCCCAGGTTCACCCCTTTGCTCCAGGCAACTGGGAGGTGACAGGTACACCCCTTTCTCCTGACAGCCCCTGATGCCTCAAAGGCCAGGAAGGCTGAGCTGTGGACAGGGTAGGTGAAGGATTTAGGAGCCCTATACTCCCCTTCTTTTGCCATGAGCCCAGGGGTCAGCTGGCACTGACCATCCTCATGCCTGAAACCTGCTCCCGTGCAGGGTGCTGGCACACCAGAGCCCGACTGCCTGGGCATCCCCAGGGCATTCTCATAAGCAGATGAGGTAGGCAGGCCAGCTGGTCCTGCACAGCCACACGCTGAGAAACTGGGTTCCAGTGACTGTCCTGGCAGTCACCCTTCACTGCCACACAGCACAGCGCATGCCACACACTCTGTCCATGCTGTGGGAAGCCTGTACCACCCCATCCACCTGAGCTCTGCCCTGCCAACATCACAGTGCGGCTCAGCACACATCAAATCCCATTGCCGTGCAGTGCCACTGCCCAGCACAAGGCTGGGCTCGCTGCCTCCCCCGCAAATCAAAGCTGTGCAGGATCCTCCAGGAGGATCCCAGGGCTGGAGGCAGCATGGCCAAGCCACGTGCGGGACTGTCCCGCACCGGAGCTTCCTGCTCCAAACGCTGCTGAACCACACTGCTCCCCGGCAAACTCAAGCAGCTGGCATAGAGCAGGCACAGAGCCCAGCAAATCCCCCGGAGGAGTGGGGCTGCCCCCCCGCTGTCCCCCGCTCCTTCCCATTCCACTGCAGTGCCCCATGCCACCACCACCCCCCCGCGCAGGGCAGCCCCCTCCAAACGTCTCTTTCCGAGGGACAGCATCACTGTGCACATTGAGCAGGCGTTGTACCGATGGGCACGAAGTGAAACGGAACATGCTGCATCAGCCATTTCCAGCCCCACGGAGCCTCCTCTCTTCCCCAGTATCCTGCACAGCCCATGGCATCATCCCCCACCCCCCGGAACGGAGCGGGGTCCGGCTGGCAGCACAGCTCCTGAAAACGCAGGAGCCAGCTGAGCAGTAGCCCCTGGCAGCCGTAGGAGAGAGGCGGCTCATTTCCAGAGTCATTAAGGTCTGAAAAGGGTCCCATCAGGTATTCCGCCCGTTCAGCACATTTATTTTCCCAAACCACAGCGGGGATTTGTGATTCCAGGCTCAATATTGGTGAGAGCTGCACACTGGCGGCGGTCGGCCAGGGGCTCGCTGCCTGTGTAGTCTGGGCGCTGCTTGGAGGAGGCCCCGCTGCCAGTCCCGGGCAGTGAGTGGGCAGCCCCGGGCAGCCCCCCGCTCGCCCGGCTGTAGCCGTGCTTCCGGAGCGGAGCCGCTCGGCATTTGTGCTCGGCATGTGCACACGTGCGTGTGCAATGCCGGCAGTCTCCACATTTGCACACATCCCAGTGCTAATCCCGCAAATGCAGGAAGGTTCCCCTACGTGCAGAGGGGTCTCTGCCTGCCCCCCTGCTCCAGCCCCTCTCGCTGAGTAAAGCACCCTGCGGGAGGGCACTTTGACCCGGGGAAAGAGCAGGCTGGAGCAGGACTCTGTGCCATAGCTTTCCCCCCGGTCGCTGCACACCCACCCTGGGGCCGCTGAAGCCTGCTGCTCACCCACCGCGGCTCCTGCCCGTGAGCCCCTCAAGGCACAGACCTGCCGACAGCCCAGTCCTGTGGTGCAGAGCCCTGCTGAGAGATCCCACGGAGGATCCTCTCCCTCTCTCCATATGAAACTTGGAGGGAAACTCAAACAGAGAGAGATGCAAACTTCAGCAGCCGGAGTGAGCCAGAGAGCCCTGCTCCGGTGAGGTGCGGACGGGTGGGTGCTCCCCGTGCCGATAGGGGCCCCTGGGGAAGCTGAGCCAGGTGTGCACTCACCACAGTGAAATCACGGGATGAGCAGTTCTCGCCGCTGAAGTTGCAGCTCTTGAGCATGTCGTCGAGCTGGTGGCCGGTGCGGTTGACAATGTCAGCCATGTCGGGGTCAGGGTAGAGCAGGTCCGTGGCCTTGTGACCATCCCGGTCCTTGGGGGGCAGCCCGGTCATGTTGGCCAAGTGGAAGATGTCGGCGTCGGTGAGTGCCGAGTGGCGGTAGCGGTTGATGTTGCAGATGGTGATGGCGGGGAAGACCATCTCGCGGATGGCCTCCTCGTCCAGGGCCATGACGTGGGGGTGCTCCAGGTAGAGCAGCGCTGACTTGGCCGCCTGGTAGAGGAAGAAGGCGAGCGAGGCCAGGAAGGCAAACGCCCAGAGGGTCTGGCGCACGCCCAGCCGTCCCGACTGGCAGATGTGTCCCAAGCCGTGCAGCGTGCTGGTGCTGGCGAAGGTGGCCAGATCCCGGGAGCGGGGCCGGGCAGGCTCCTCGATCAGGCTCTCCTTGTCCCCTTCTTCTTTCTCCTTCTGCTTCTCATCCTCTTCAGCAAATTTGATTTTACACACGATCTCAATCGGCATCTGCCCCGTGCAGCTGGTGTGTCCAGCCAGCGAGCTGCCCCCTGGCACAGGCACCAGCCGAGAGCCCGGCCAGGCGCTGGGAGGGGGTTCGGGTCCCCCCCAAGCCCCAGCACGGCACCGGGAGGGCCGAGCCGTCTCGGGAGGGAAGCGCAGCCCCTCTCAGCAGCTCCGAGCCGCCGCTTCCCTCTTGTCTCACTAGTCGATCGTCTCCTTGTGCCTTCGCTTATCAGCACAAATACAGCTGTCAAAAACCCCTCTCTCTCCTCTCCCTCGCTCTGTCTCTCTGCCTCTCTCCTTCGCTCCTCTCTGGTTAAGACCCCAGCAGATACAGGCAGCATTTAGGCATCATGTGCTAATAAAATCCAGGGAATACTTAATAATTCAAGACATGTCAACATTATTTCATCGTCAAATAAAGAGCAAGCGTCAGAGAAAAGAGGCAGTGTGAAGGGCCCGGCGCCTCCGGGGCAGGGAGCCACGCTGCGCCCGCTCCCCAGCTCCGGCCCCGAAGTGCTGCCGNCCCGGCGAGATCCGGCCGGCGAGACGCCGCCGGAGCGGGGCTGAACACGGGGCGCCAGGGGTGCACCTTCCCGTGCCTCCCCCCGCCCCCGCCGTGCTCCTCGGTGCCCCGGAGCCAGGAAGGCGGCAGTATCGCCATCCCCCGGCGTCCGCCGCCCCCCTCTCCACTGCGCTCGCTGTGCACCCGGGATGGGCTCCTCCGGCTTAATTTCTGCCCCCCTTCCCTCCCTTCCCCGCTACTCCTTCATTGTTCCACGGCAGCGCACAAGAAGTGGGGGGCACCATAGGCAGTGACCAACTCTGCTAGAAAGGCTGAGCCGGGGTAGCCCTCACCCTGTCCTGCCCTGCCGAGCCCTTGCTCCTCCTGGGGTCTGCTCCCTCCAGGGCACGCTCCCGTCGACCGTGAGTACAGCCCTAAGCAGCACCCAGCCCCCGTGGCAGCACTGCCCTGCAGGCAGCGTGAGAAGCAGGGTGTCCTGCTGCCCCGTCCTGCCTGCGGCAGTGGAGCTCTGTCTGCGTGGCTCAGTCATGAGGTGATGGGTTCACCTTGAGGCACCAACCACACGGCACCTGGGTCTGTCTGCTCCCAATGCACAACAACTCTGCCAGCAAGTTTTGATCTCTCCCAGCCTCCTGCCTTGGTTTCACCAGCTGGTGATGGAGGGTTTGCACAGCTAAAAAGGCTGAACCAATCCCCTCACTCACAAGTCAAGCAACCCTCTGTGACATGCCCTGGTGGCACAGTGGTGGGGGAAACACCAGCTCCCTGTCCCCAGAACAAGCCCTGCACTGAGTACCCCCCCCCCCAGCAGACAAGGCTCTGCTGAGAAGGTGCGTGCCTGGCAGGGAATCCGGGGTCTCCGGAGGACAAGTGATGAGACAGCCGCCCATGAGCGCGACAAGAGACCTCGCCTCTCCTCGGGGACTGCGCCGCAGGTCAGCGTGACCTTCACTGTGCTGCCAATGCCAACGGCAAAGCTTTCCCCAGTCGTCCGGCAAGCGCACATGCATCTTCAATCTTCCCATCGATCTGTGCATGGCACACATGTTTCTGCCTCTGTGTGGGTCAATACAGCATGATAGGCTGCCTCCGGCAAGGAGCACGCACAGCCCCAGCCGCCTGTTTCTTCCTGCCCAAGGGATGCAGCGTGCATGTGCCAGCCCTGCACCCCCAGCTCAGAAAGATGTGGTGGGAGTGGGAGGTGACCCAAACACTGCTGCCACCACAGGTGCCCAGTCACACAGCCACCAGATCCCAGTTGCTTCCACTGGGACCCTTGACCCTCTGGGGGATAGTTGGATAGTCCAGTAAGGACCATGGGCAGAAAGTGCCTGATCCTGTGGCAAGGAGTTTCCATGGAACCAGGCAATGGTCAGCCCTGGGTCTTTGGTCTGCAGAGCTGGGTGTGTAGCCCCTGCCTGCACCTTTCAGGTGCTGTGGTGGTGAGGGATATGAGGGCACGGAGGGTCTGCCAGACAGGTCACCCCCTAAGCACAGACCCTGAGGTACAGGGCAAACTGAGCTGTGCGGGTGTGGGACCAGCCTGAGCCCAATGCCCTGTGAGGTGGGAAGTCATGGCATGGGAGCAGGACTGTCTCTTGGCTCCCCGCAGGACCCTGTCCCCCGTACCAAGGGGATCACATACCTCTGCTTGCTCTGGGCATCTCCAGCTCCATTATCAACTGCCACCTGGACGGGGGACGTGTCTCAGCACCATCCCCACAGCATGATCCCCTTCTGTGTGGCCAAAGAGGTAAGTCCTCTCCTGTCTCCTTTCCTGGCTCTCCTCTCCTGTTGTACTCTGCTCCTGCCTGTCCACCCAGCAAGGGCAAATGGGTGCTGGGGACTCATACCCTTGCAGGATTACCCAAGGCTAGAGTGAAGTCAGGGATCAAGCTGTGCCCCAAGTGAGTGGCACCCATAGCACAAACCCCATCCCCAGCTGCAGCTGCAGGCCTTTTACAAGCCATGGAGAGGGCAGACTATGGCTTCACAGCCAGGGAGCTCTGGAAGAGACAGCATGCTGGGAGAGACACTGGGATGGAGGTGCAGGGAGTGGGGAAGCAGCATGGCTTGGGAAGCTGGGCAATAGGGCTTAGGGACTGCTTTCTACTCAGACCAGATGAGGTAGAGAACAAAGCACGAGCTGGGAATGGCTGGTGCTGATCCTTTGCCAACATGTTTGCAGGTCTCCAAGTTTCCACACTTGAACCTCTCACCTATGGCTGAGTGCCTGCACTTGGGGGACATGAGGCCACATGGGGGGGACTCTGTGGTGTGTAGTGGGGCTCATTTGCCCCTTCACCTGGCCACATACAGCTACAGAGTCTGTCTGCCCCTGATGGTCCCTCATCCAGTCCTTGGATATGATGCTAACAGTCAGGAGAAGCACAATGCCCTAGGCTCCAGTGCTGACTTCACTAGCCACAGTGCAAGCAAGCCAACAGGATGGCAGAGCCAGCCAAGGGCTTGCCAGCAGATTGGGAAAGTGGAGTCTCTCCTGCTTACCCCTGTGCCCCCAGCCAGGGGAATGCTGATCGTCAGGGACTTGGCACAGGGCCCATGTACTACACTCAGATGATGGGGGGAGGCTGCGGGTGCCGGGGAAGACAGGACTGGAATTCGAAATGATGTTGACAAATCGGAGAAATGGCCTGAAAACAATCAGATACAATTCAAAAGGACAAGCGCCAAGAGCTGGGCTGGGGTGGGAAGCAAATCTGCCCAGCAAGCAGAGGGCGAGCAGCTGGAGGGCAGGAGGGCAGGACCGAGCCCGGCTCAGCGACGGGCAGCAACATCAGCTTGTCTGAGTTTAACACCAAATCCCAGGACAATCCCAGGACAATCCCAGGACAGGGCATGCAGACAGGCAGAACCCTCAGGCAGGACATGTTCTGCAGGTGCAGTTATCTGTGTGAGCAGGAGCTATGTTTCCAGATGCCCAGCAGCCAGGCAGATGCTTGGAAAAGCAGCTAGGAGTTAGGAGAAAATAGGAGAAACCTCATTCATTTGGGATATGGGATCTATCAGTTTAATGTGGGATGTCGGGCAGCCCTGTAACTGCACTGAACTCAGTGAAAAGGACAACGTTGCTCAGGGCTGTGTGAGAAGGAGAATAATTCGTGAGGCATCTGAAGTGTTTGCTGGCGGCAAGGCCTTTTTGGGAGCCCTGTGTCTGGTCCAGGACACACATCAAGAAAAATCCAAACTAATTGTAAAGAGTATAGAGGATGGCAATAACAAAGAGTAGTGATGCAGACCGGCTGGAGACACTGGAGGTTTGGGTGAGAGCAGAGGAGGTTAAGAGGCTCATCCATGGGCAAAATAACTGAGCACAGGAGGGGGCTTTCTACAACGTCAGGGCTCTGACACACCATAGAACACATCAGGAGCTAGGTGAAGTCTACACATGGGAGAAGCTGGCCCCACAGTCTGGAGGGGTGCTTGGTGAACCTGACCCTGCTGTGGTGCCCTCCAGCACCCTCATGGTGATTCATCCCCTCCAAGACACAGGCACTGGTTGTTTCTATTCTTAGTCCAGTCCCGATGAGGGTTTGGTTGTGATTTCCCTCTCTTCTCACCCAGCTGATGGATTGACTCTTTTCCATACCAACACCCAAACTCCCACTGCACTCCAGCACTGGTGCTGTGCCACTGCAGTGAGCTCACCCTCCCAGCCAGCCTGCAGGGCTCCAGCTCCTCAGGAGGGATGCAGGGGATCAGCCCAAGGGACCAAGAGTGCTGTGGCAGGAGCAGCCTAGGACATGGGTGATGGGACAGTTACAGATCTGGGTGGTCAGCAGGCAGCTGGTCCTGGTCCCCATCAGGGAGCTCCTACCAGATAATCTGCTAGGCCAAACTGGCCGGGATATGGATCTAGCTTGCTGAGTGCTTCCACTGCCAGCCCAAGCCCGTGAGCTGGCTGCTACATCTTCCTTGCCAGCTCCTCACACTCCGGAGCTGGCACTGGCCACGGCCCCAGGCCCAGAGGGAAGTGGATCTGGGGCAATCATTACTTTTGATCTAATTGAAGGGAACGTGACTGCAGAGCCCAGCTGGCCGCAGCACTCAGCTCTGCCTCATGCAAGTTGCATCCTCTGAGACCCTTGCAAACACGTTGGCTTAACAAGAACAGCCTCCTTCCGTGGCCTCCCCGGCATGCTGCTGGCGCCTGCCCAGCAGGTCGGGCTCTGCAGCAAGGATGGTGACTGCCTCAGCTGTGGGGAGATGTGGGATGACAAGATGTCCACTCCAATTACAGGAGAGCAGGGCTGGCAACATGTGTGATGAGCATGCCAGGCATCATTGTCTGCTGTGGAGCTGGCTGTGGGGGGGCCACAGGAGCAGTAATGCTGCCTGCACCCCACTTGCTGAAATTCTCCTGCATCCACTGGGAGTGGTGGGGCTGGGAATGGTGGGAAGGAGATGCACACACCAGGGGAGGAGCACGGCCATTGACTTGAGCACTGTTACCAGCTGCATGGTGCTGGGATGAGGAAGACGGCAGCTCCAGTGTTGCAGACCAGCCTCACTGGTCCCCAGTTTGGCCCACTGTGACAGATGACAAATCTGCCAGGGCCAGCAGACACATGGGAGATGCAGCACCCCATTAACGCACTGACCCCGTTTACGTAAACTACCCCCATTAAACATGATACCTTATTAAATGCTTTACCCCAATTAAGTGCAATACCTTAATTAATGCAACACCCCAATTAAAGACAACACTCCCATTCAATTTATTCCTTCATTAAGCGCAAAACCTCAATTACAGTCTCTTTTGTAAGCTGTGTGCATGAGCTCGCACAAGGTGCCCTGGACACCTTTTGCTGCTGCCAAGAAAACAACACTGAGTTTATGTGGCTTTTGGGGTCCTGCCTCCAGGAATTTAAGGAGTGGGTTTCAGTGGGATCTGGGTGTAGGAGCATTTGTTTGATGGCTGAGAAGACAATGCCTGCATCAGAGTTGGGTTCAATTCCATGGACACTCAATAGGATAATGGATCCAATCCCTGCCTGATCATGGGAGAAAAGAGTCTGTGCTGAGCCTAGGCTGATTCCATGGTATTCAACCCTGGTGAGCGGTGAGACCTCCCTTGTCACCCTCCTGAATTCCTCTTCCCAGAAATGCTCACCCAGCCAGCTCTTGCCCCTGTGCCCAGGAAGAGGCAGCAGGCAGTGGACACTCTGGGGTTCCCACCCCTGCACAGCTGCTCCTGTTTCTGGTCTCCATCTGAGACACCCCACATGCCATAGACCTGCACTACCCTGGCTCTGCCAGGCTGAAATCCAGCATCCCCTGTCTATGTTCTGCTCTGACCCTGTCAGTACAAACCACCCCCAAACTGAGCCAGCCACTCGATCGCACTGCCCGAAAATTGTCACTGACAGAAAACACATCTAAAGGCCTCCCAAATCCATGCAGAGGAGCAAACCAGAGTCCCCTCCCCAGGAGGATGCCCAGAAATTTCAGCACAGAGGGTGTTGGCATCCCCAGGAGGATGCTCAACCCAGCACCCAGCTCTGACTCCGGATCCGGCAATGCTCGCTGGCCCGTGACCGGCAGGAGGTCAGGCTCGGCTGAGGCTGCCCTCCAATCCTGAGTGGGAGGAGTGGAGGAAATGGCCTCACCACCCTCGGAGCATCCCCCACGGCTGGAACGGCTGTCGCAGACGTGACCAGGGAGCAACTGCATGGCAGCAGGAGCCCTGGCTCTGTGCATGGGCAATGGGATGTGCACAGTCCCTCCTGCCCTCGGCACTGTTAGGAAGGGGAAGGCACCCTGGGAGCCATCACTGCAGCGTGCAGAGAGTCATTTGGTTTTATAGCCTTTTATTGCTGCAGCTGGTTGGTTCTCCCTTCTCTCTGCCATCTTGAGGAGGGCAGCCGGGCAGGCTGGCACATGGCCACTCTGTGCTGAGCAGCTTGGCAGTAGGGCACCCTCCTGGGGTGCCACTGGGCTTGCACTGCTAGCAAAAACACCAGCATGGCAGGAAAACAGGCTCAGCACCTTGCTGGGACAGTCCCCAGCACTATTTCCCTCACAGCCCCTCTGTCCACAGCCTGAGACCCCTCGCCCCCACCACTTGTCACCTGCCTGGTGGTTTATAAAATTTTAAAGTTAATGGTGTAATAAACTCTAATAATTATATTGCAGCTGCACCGGGGCATCCTGGGATGAATACATTATGGGAGCTGCAGCAGTTAGGCAGAGAGGGCAGCACTGGGAGATGCTCCAGCCAATGCAGTCGGAGATGGACAAGCTTCACCCAGTACTGCTGTGAGCAGAGCAACCCCTTGCTCAACTCCCTCCCAAGTGACAACGGAGCAAAGGTGACTGGAGGGCAGGCAGCTCACCATAGCCACAGTCCTCCCTGATTACAAGGCAGGCCAGGAGACCCTCAGGGAAAAGGATTTGGGAGGAGCTTGAGCCCCTAAGGTAGCCCACAATCAGTTTCTGATTTATGAGCAGGGGATGCTTGGATGGATGAGCTGGACTGAGCCTGGAGCGCCACCCTACAGCCAGCTGTGAGCAGCCTCCACAGCACTGGGCTCCACACCTGGGTGAGCCCCAGGCACAATGTGCAGCCCCCAAGCACCAGCTGGGTGTCCCTGTCCTGCCTCGACATTGCCAGCCCTGGCACACCCGTGTCAGGGCTGGCATGCTGGCATGAGCAGCTGCAGGCATGGGTAGGGCTGCTGCTGAACACAGCTGGCACAGCTGGAACATCATCTCACAGCTGAGGGGACATGCCCAGAGCTGTGCCACGCTGGAGAGGCAGTGTGCAGAAGGATGTAGCCTTGTTGTGGTGGGCAGGGAGGATGAGAGCCCCATCCCACCCCAAAGAGCCCTGACCTTGCACCAGGGGGCAGGTCTCTGGTGCACTGGCATGAGAGTGGAAGGATGATGAATGCTGCAGTGCTGAAGGCCAAGCCAGCAGTGTCAGGAAGCCGATCACCAGGTTCTTCAGATACCTCTGGAGAAGGGCAGCCTGCAAGCAGACCCAGTGCAGGGCACAGGAAATGATGGCACTCCAGGAGCACCCACACTGGGCAGCAGGGCTGGTGCCCACGCACCCCACTCCTCCATCTCAGCTCTGGCCCTGAGGGAAGAGAGAAGCTGGATGGGAGTGTGCCCAGCCAGCAGAGCATGTGGGTCTGCTCTTCATGCCCTGAGAGACATCATTCAGCTGCTCCCTCATGCTCAGCTGTGCCCACAGGCACTATCCTGCCCTGACCCCTGCAGTCATTGGCATCCTGTGCTGGGTCAAGCACCCTGTAGCTCCTCCTGGCCCTGGACTGCTCCTCCTGTCCCATCTGCAGTACTTCACCGAGGCAGCTCCTGCTTCCCATTTGGCTTTCCTAAAAACAACAGAGTCGTAAACTGCCAGCAGAGCTGCCTCAGCACAGCAATAGGGCTGAGGTTTTAAATGCACCCAAGTCAGGAGGCTGGGAGTTATGGCTCCCCAGGCAGCCATAGCTCAGCTGCATGGTGCCCATGACGGTCCTGTGCGTGCACAGCCGTGCGCCACGGGCAAGGGGCAGAGTTAGTGTTACCATGGGAACCATCACTCCCCATTTTCCAACATTTGTGTGATTAAAACCTCAACCTTAAATGCCATAGCTCCACTGATGGCATATATGGTGGGGGCACCCTGCCTGCCCTCCCCAGGCTGGTGGGCAAAGGGGCTGGGAGCCAAGCCTGGGACTGCCCCTGCCCCTTGATGGCTGGTGGAGATGCGGTACATGGACTGTGTCTGCAAGGCGAGTGGGAAGTTGGAGACAGTCACTGGGAAGTGGACCCTGGACTGAGTACACCATAGGCACAGCACACATCTGGCCACTGAGCACACTGCATGGCCCCCTGCATTGGCCATGAGTGCTTATGGCAAGGCAAGTGCCACCTGGCTGTGGAGCACATGGCAAACACGGCACACATGCTGTGCCAGGGATTGAGGAACTGGTGTCTTCAGCACCCTGTGTGCTCCCAACCCCAGTGCGAACTCCAAACACATCATTGGTCTTCATCTGCAGCAGACTGCAAATAGGGAAAACATCTGACTGCCGAGCAGCCTGCAAGCGCTGACCCTAAAGGTGAGCTGGGCCATTGCAAGCATGTCACCATCAGGTACCAAGCACCAGCTCCCTGCAAACCGGGCCACATGTGCCAAAGACACTGAGAACTGCACTGTGGACATGGAATGCACTACAGACTGTGAGTTCTGAGTGCACTGGAGTGAGCCTCAACAGGGACAGCACAGGCTGGTGGCACTGCTAATGCAAGAGCTGGTGCTAGCTGTGCACACAGACTGTGCAGCTGCTCCAAAGCGGGCCAGGATCCAGCACCAAGCACCGGCTGGATAGCAGGAACACCACTAACACTGTGCAGCAAGCTCTGCAAATGGCAAAAGCATCAGGAACCTGGTGCTGACCGCATCATGGGCTGCACTGACAGAGCACACTGTGAGTGAGCAGTGCACTGGGCACTGATGCGAGCGCTCACGCCTGCGGGAGTGAGCAGGAGTGTGCGGGCAGCGGGAGCGCACTGCGGGCACCAAGGCTGAGCCCACTGCGAGCCCTGCACACACACACTGGCACTGGGCACCAACCACAGCGCCAGCAGTCTGCTGTGAACACTCATCACACCACAGGAACCCAAACACCGAGCACAGCGTGGAGAGCCGGTGGGTGCGAGCACGGGCTGCGCCGCAAATGCCAAGTCGAACAGACGCAGGGCACACCTTGAATGGAGAGATTGCTGAGCGCTTGGCAAACATGAAACCACAGCTGACACCAGATATTGAAGGTGCTGCAAACATCATCAGTGGCGGGGAGCACACCCTGAGCGCACTGTGTATGCCGAGCGCTGCTGACACCGAGTGCAAGGGCTGTGTAAACAGCAGTGATGCCACAGGTGTTAAGTGCTGAGCACTCTGCAATTATCAAGCAAACTGTGGGCATCAAGCGCTGCACACACCATGACTGCAAACACACTGCAGGCACCAATTTGACAAATACACTCCTGATAACAAGCGTGTGGCTGGTGCTGAGTGCACCGAAAAGAGCATGCGAGTGTGGGTGCAGAGTGCCACGGGCTACTGCATACACCAAATCTGGCACAGGCACTGGTGTGCTGCACACATCAGCTCGGGCATTGTGTGCTTTGCAAATACCCAATATAGCATGGGCACTGAATGCCAACCAAATCCTTCACTGGCTCCTAGCTATGTGCTGTGCTATAAATAAGAAATGTGCCAAGTCACCACCCTCTAAATTCATTGCAAACACCAAGAGGATGCAGACACCACACAGTCTCACACTGACCATCAAGAACTGGTCATGCTGCAGCCAGCCCTCATCCTGTGCCAGCCTGAAAGCCCACTGAAAGGAGCAGCTCCTCCACGTGCTGCAAACACCACAGGTGGTGGCAGCCAGTGCTGACACACCACATGCCACAAACCCACCCCCGGTTAGGGTGAAGGCAGCCCAGCCTGAAGGCTGCCAGCCCTGTGGTTCTCCCACACCAGGGTGTGTGGGGTCCTGCCTGTCTCTTGGGGAGCGACAGCCATGCAGTAGTGCCAACAGTGCAGCGTGTGCCGGTGTGCTCAGGGCCTGTTATTTCATTTTCACTTGTCCCATCCCATTAGCACAGCTGTCTGCCACCAGAGAAGGGAAAATTGATGCTAAACGGGATATCAATTTATCATGGAGTGTGTCACCCGCCGCACGGCTCTGCCAGCCGAGCAGCAGAGACGCGCTGCACCAGCCAAGCAGCACCTGTAATTAACAGCTCGTCAGCCTCCCCCGCACGCTGCAGCCTGGGCACCAGCTGGCGGGTGTGGTACGGGGAATCCCAGCTGCCGTGCCACCCTCCACCCCTGGCCGGGACCTCAGCATCACTGCTCAGGGCCATGTGTGTCCATCTCCCAGCCGGGGACAGAGGCAGTCAGCAGGATGCATGTGGGAGTGCCAGGGATGCCAGCCTGAGGGATGGCTTGGAGAGCCAGCTTAGAGAGAGGTCCGCCCCCTGCCCCAGCCCTGCCTCAGCCGCCCTCACCCCTGCCCTGATCCCTCCCTACCGAGGTGTCCCAGCACGAGGCAGAGCTGTAACTCATGTGGTGACGGTGCCCAGTGAGTAACGAGCCGGGAGCCCGGCTCCCGGGCATGAGTTACAGCCGCTGCCTGCGCTCAGTGAGACATCAATCCCGTCGGGTGGCTGGGACAGAAATGTGGAGTTCAGCGTGCCGGGAAGGGGCCGCAGGATCGACCATCAATCCTGGGCAGGAGGGTGAGATGCCAGCACAGGCAAGGCCGGAGGGCACCCACTGAGATAGCCCCTGCCCATATCCCCGTGTTTACCCCTGGTCCCCCTGGGTGCCCCCAGCCCCAGGACAATGCAGCCTGTTGTGCCCAGTCCGTGCTGCCCAGCTGAGGGGCCACGGCAGGAGGGATGGGCCAGATGTGGCTTCCCCCAGCTCTGGGGATGCCAATGGCCATACTGTAGGAACAGAAAGGAGGGAAGGGCCCACTGGGACAGCCTAGTACAGAGCCAGGAATGGGGTCCCAACATGATGCCAGAAAAATCTCTGGGTGTTTTTGCATGAGCAAGCTCTCCCTCTCTGCTACTCGGGGCTGCTCAGCTGTGCCCCCACACCCCCTCAACGCCCCTGCCATACAGGGGTGCTGCAACCACATAGCCCCTTCCCCACTGGAGCTGGCAGGTGCAGGACTGAATCTCACCCAGCCTCAGCTGGGCACTACCAGCCCTGCCCTGCACCCCTGTGCCCAAGTGGTGCAGCAGTGGCAATGGCAGTGGCAGTGGCAGTGGCATGGTGGCAGTGGCATGGTGGCAGTGGCATGGTGGGAGGGAGCGGGCGAGCGCGGCGACCAGCTGAGCTGAGGCTGTTTGCAGCTTTGATGTTAAACACCCAGAGATGAAATGCGTGGCCCGGGGCTGGGTCCCTTGCAGCCAGCCGCCGGCCA
The DNA here is from genome assembly GCA_013400955.1 of Drymodes brunneopygia. NCBI lineage: Eukaryota > Metazoa > Chordata > Aves > Passeriformes > Petroicidae > Drymodes > Drymodes brunneopygia. The sequence continues at coordinate 735,926 of VZTZ01030595.1, forward strand.
GCCTCTGGCTGCGGAGCCGTGCCAGCGCTGGGGCCGATAATTGGATGCATGTTTCTTCCAATGAGTTTGTATCATTTTTATGTAAATTTGACATTTTCCTGATGTTCTGTAATGTGCACAAAGCAAGTGCCGCTCCTGCCGTCGGCAAAGCCTATTTCCTTCCTGTCTGAAGTGCTGTGTTGATTTAAGGGCCTGCTAATACGCACAGCCGGCCCCCCCCCCGTGCACACGCACGTGCTCACACGTGGCTCACTGCCTCCGATCTCTCTCCATCATTCTCACGTGCTGCTCCCAAGCACCTTGTCCCATGTCCAGCCCAGGGCTGTCCAGCACTGGGACAGCACGGAGCTGGGCTACCCAGGACAGCAAAGCACAGTCTTTATCCATCTCATGTGCCATCAATGATGCTGCTTGGCTGTTTGGCTCATCCTGACGGAGGTGAAGAGGTTCCTTCATGCCCGGCGTGGAAGGAATGCCACCAGCAGGCCCTCAGGGCTCTTTCATCTCCTATTGGGAAGTGGGAGGAGTTCAGAGCCAAGGAGCCAGAGCAGGAGGAAAGGAAACAGCAACCAAGAGGCATCTTACTGGCAGCACAGGGAGGTGCTGCCAATTAACCGATTTCAGGGGACCATGCAGTGGGAGCTTTGGACATTGCTGCCTGGGAGCTGCCAGAGGGGCTGGGGTGCATCTGCCCAGGCATCTCGTGGTATTTCTCGGCAGGGCTCCACATGTCTGAGGCACAGACCACCTGCCTACAGGCAGCAGCTGTGGCACTGGGGTCCCTTCCTTGGGGTGAGGGCATCCCCACTCCCTCATCCCTGGCTTCTCATGCCACACAATTTTGCTGGTCTCTGTCTGTGGCGCAGGCGAGTGGGTTTCAAAGGCAGCGCTGCTATTTAAAGCCCTTATTGTTCGCGTCCTTGACACCGACAGCTACATCCTGCTGTCGTTCGATGTGAGCGCATCCTGGCCCGGCCAGCCAGAGGAAGGCAGCTAATGAAGAGCAAGTGCAAAGACGCCTCTTCTTTGTCCTGTTCACAAAGCAGCTTCCCAAACATTCCCCTCCGCCCTTCACTGAGCAGCTATTTATAGTTCCCCTTCCCCAGGGCACGCTGGGAGTTTCCTCCAGACAGTGATGCCCTGGGATCCCTTCCATGGGCCACAGAAATGAAGGCTTTGTGACCCCTCAGCCCTGAGAGCTGATAGCAAATCCCATCCTATCCTTGCATGCTCCCCTTCCAGGGGCAGCCATGAGGACAGCTGGGTCAGCCAGGGCCAGGGAGAGAGTGGGCTTCCCACAGGGTCATCTCCCTACGCAGCCCTGGCAGCCAGCGGTCCTGGGGGAGCTTCTCCATCTGGGCAGCATAGCTGCCTCTCTCCTCTTCATTCCCACAGGCAAGCACACATCTGCTGCGGCTGCTCCCCTGCCGGCCTCAGATGCAGTGCTGCACAGCTGTGGGACACAACTGAGGGCTGAGTGCCCCATCTGAACCCTGCATGCCCGGGGCAGCCTGTCTCCTGGCCCCCCATCACAGCGGGCATCTGCTGTACCCCCGTGCCAGGTGCTGCTCTCTCCAGCGAGAGGCTTTGACAGGAAATTAAAGATTAATGTTCCCCGCGGCACCTGTGCCAGCAGCGCCCACGGTGCTGAGGACGTGCCCAGCATGGCAACCTGGGGGGGCAGCGGGGGGCAGTGCGCAGGCAGGGGTGCCCGGGGCATTTGGCCAGAGAGCAGAGGGGCTGTGCAGGAGGCAGAGGTGGGATGAGGAGGGAAAGGATGCATCCCCTGTGCCCTATCACTGCATCGGGCATCCAGAGCCAGGCAGGGAGATGCCCCTCTGCAGGCAGGGCAGCACAGGGGCTGAAGGGGCTAGAGAGGCAGCTGCAGAGGATTGCAGGTCTGGAAGCTCTGTGCAGAGCCCTCAGCCCCTTCCCTATCTCCTTCAGGGTGGGGAGCCACCAGTCCCTTGAGGGGACACCTCAGGGCAGGCCAGGGAATCCAGCATGTGGCTAACTGGCCACCTGGCACAGCGAGCTGGGCCATGCAGCTGAGCAGGCAGCACGATGCCAGGAGCATTTCCTCCCTCCCACTGGGAGGGGATTAAGCTCAGCCAAGCTCTGGCTGGCAGTGGCCATGCCCACACAGCTGCATGTGTGGCTGCAGCTGCCTCCTCAGCTCCCAGTGCAGCCGAGTATTGCATCCTGCTGCACCCACCTCCTGTTCCTGGGGCATGCCCCCCTTGCTCCCAGGGCACAGGTCTGTGCCAGATCCCACTGAGCCCTGTACCAACTCCCACAGGCACATACTGGGGCCCACAAGGGTGGTGGCACCTGTTCCCCCACTGTCTGCCCTGGACACGCACCCACCATGGCCATGGGTCTCTCCCCGCAAACCCCGGGCACCTTGGTGTGCAGGGCTATGGTTTTGTGAAATATGGCCCCTATAAATCCCGTCGTGAGCGTGCCATAATTCTCAATATATTTTCAAATATAGTTCAATTATTTTTCCCATATATCATGGGGAAATTGCATTGGCGAGTGGTGGCACTAAGCAGGGAGCGCGTGGCGGGGCGGCATTAATAGGATTGTGCATGGTATTATGCATGAGGTCGTTCAGGACACAGTGGGGAACCTCCCGTGCTCCAGAGAGACGGGAAGGAATAAATCAGGCTATTAGCCCAGCACCTTGCTCAGGTCTGCAGGGGATTAATCTCTACAGTGTGTAGGGATCCCAGCTGGGTTGTCTCCCTAGGATGTCTCTCTGGGCTGTTCCCAGAAGCTCCGTCCCACTCTCTGCCCAAAGCACCAGGGAGCAGAGGCAGTGCTGAACACGCCAGAGTCACCAAAGTGGATGTGACATATCGCTGGGGAGCGGTCTACCAGGACTGCATGCAGAACAGTCCCTGCGCTGTGTGTAGAGTGCTGGTTTGACACCCTGGGAAAACTCTGGGTATCTTAGGACCTGCTCTGGAAAAGCCTCATCCTTGGTTTGAGCTTGCAGCCCTTGTTCCAGCCCTTTGTGAGGCCCTAGCAGCTTCGTGCCCCATGTCACACTGCAGGTGGGCAGCATGGGGTACCCTTGCTGTATCTCACCATCAGAGAGCAGCTCGGCCAGCAGCACCTGGAGAGCAGCTGCAGCCTTCAGGACGGGCGCGTATAATCAGCCGGGACAGTCACATTTCCTTCAGTTCTCCATGAATATTTATGCAATTTGTGCAGAGCTGCCGGAGCCGATCTGCGGAGCCAGAGGGGAGATGGCAGCCCAGGCCCCCAGCTTCCCCCAGGTCCCATGGGAGCTCCCCGGGGCTGTTCCCTCTTGGCTGTGCTGCTGCACACACCCCCAGGACACAGCTGCAAGCAGGGAGATGGGAAGTGAGGGTCCTGGGAGCAGTGACCTTGGGAATGGATGTAAGGGATGTCAGTGTCCAAGGTGGGGCTGGACACTGCTGTGCTGGGTTTGCAGAGGGAACATCTGAACTAGCCACTAACCCCACGGACAGCACCAAAAGCAGCCCCTGGAAACTGGACTTGTGGACTACTCACCTCCTGCCTGTCCACCTGGGAGAGCCTGGAAGCACCACAGGATCTGCTGCCAGCTGAGAGGGGGCCCAGCATGCAAGCAGCAGGAGAACTTGGTTATATCTCCCCAGGGTCTCTATGTGAGGGCAACTGGAATTACTACAGAGGCCAGACATCCAGGGCTGCCTCTACTCCAGTAGCACACAGGATATTCGCTCCCGTGCTTAGGGCTTGGCCCACTAAGAGCAATGAGGAGGTTCCTGGTGCTGGGCAGATGCCACCCTGGCTGGCCCTGAAGTGGGTGCCTCACCGCAGGCAGGGAGGTGATAGGATCTGCAGGGCATGGGTGCTCCCTGGCAGCAACGGAGCTGGCAGTGCCAGAGGAAGCAGCGAGTGCAGGTGAGGTTTACAGTAAAGGGAAAAACAAATTATTAATCATGAGAGCAGCCCCAGCCGGGCTGTCAGGGCCGCATGGGCTCATGAATATTCAGCATCGGGCTGAGCACTAAATCTCATTTAAATGTCAGGGACCATTAGGCAGACAGTGAGGGGGCTGGGATGGCAGCTCCCCACTCTGTGCCAAGCCCCGCATCAGATGGAGGGGCTGGGGCTGGGGTGCTGGCACCCTGCTGGCAGGGCTGGGCAGGGGCCACGCTGGTGCTCTGTGTGTCCTTAGCCCAGCACCTGGGTGCTCCTCAGGGGTGTCTGAAACCCCCTGACACCTCTGCCAACCCTGAATATCTTCTGATTCCTGATGGGGCTGAAAACCCACACCAAGCACCAAACAGATGCAGACACTGTGAACTGCGTGCCCTGCTCTCTCCAGGCAGAGGAACAAATCTGAAAAGATCACCACGCCAGCCAGGTTCAGCCTGGCAGGAGTTTCCTGGCCCCTGGCATCCCAGCCAACCCTCCTTACTCCTCGAAGCACACACAGGAGCAGCTCCAAGCCCTTCCCTGGACACAGAGCTGGTGGGTGCTGGAGGGGTGCCAGAGGGGCATCCAGAGGGATGTGTGCGAGGACTGAGGCCATGCCAGGGAGATGCTGGCAGCACACTCAGGGCTCTGCACACTTGAAATTCTCCTTTGGAGCCCATTCTTTGTCAGTGCCTGGGCACCATTCCTCTGGAGCCACCTGCCATCCATACTTGGGGTGGTTGGTGGCTCCCAGTGGTGCCCACAGCGGTGGCAGTGGCAAGAGGCAGCAGCAGGCAGCAGGAAGGAGCAAGCACGCCTGGGCACTGCCTCCCTGTGCTGGCATTCACACTCTCTCCAGCTCAGCAGGGGCCTGGCAATTACACGGATACGTTTAAGCTCTTAATCCTACTGAAGATTATTCCAAGGTCGGGGCACTAGACAGGTCCCCACGCACTGCCAGGCTGCAATGCATCCCTGCTGCCATCTGCCGGGATAGCCCAGCTGAGGGGATGCTGGCACCCTGGCACACAGTGGCTCTTCCTATGCCTGGGAAGCATCCCTCCATCCATGGAATTGGCCAAAGCCTTGAGCCTGCTGGCATCTCCTGAAGGCTGGAGGCCGGTGGGGGTGACCCTGCTTGCAGGTTCTCCCAGGTACCAGGTGCCAGCCACTGGTACCTCCCCTGGCTCTCCCACCTCCCAGCTCCATCAGCTACCTGATTTTGTCTCATGGTGCTCCATGGGAAGCATGGGTGGCCTGAAGAAGAGATCTCTCTAGCAGGGCACAGGAAACATCTCAGACTTGCCATGGCTGTGGCTGGGGATCCAGAGCTGCTGTATGCCCATCCAGGGTAATACTCAGAGCTGCAGAACAGTGCCTGAGCCTGGGTCTGAAGAACCTTGGCAACCAAAGAGGTGGCTCACAAATTCTAAAACTTTTGTAATTGCTGGCACTGGCAGGTGATGATCTATGAGCAACAAGTGGCTTGAAGATGACGCAAACCAACCTGGGAGCAGGTCTGAAGCCCACTGCAGAGCAGGACCATTAACTACAGCAGCTCATTCCCTGGCCCATGCTGGGGTCTGCCCCAGACCCCTCCAGATGAGCAGGGGTGCTTTATGGGGCCATTGCCCCAGCCCGAGGTGGGCAGTGTGATTATAACCAAAAGGAGAGAAGGTGCCCAAGACAGGGAATAGGTACTCAGCCTGGGCAGTAGCACACGGGATTCCCCCTCCTGCCCTCTGCATTGCTCATTGGAAATCAGCACCCACTCCTCAGCATGGCCTCGGTCCTGCCCTGCCCACTGCTGACAACTGATGGAGCCCTGCAGGACCTGGCATTTCCTCCCTAGGAAGATGTGTAAATGCTGCAATCCATCACTGTCCCGTCTCCTACAGCAGGCCAGCTGGCTGAGGACGGGGCTCTGGGATGGGGTGTGGTGTCTGGCATTACCAGCTGGAGACAGTGGAGCTCCTTGGGGCCAGTCCCAGGAGACAGGGCGAGGATGATGCATGCTGCACGTTTGGGAGCTCTGTGTGACCGCACTGCACCATCTGGATGCACAACTGACATCAGGCTCACCCTGCTGGGCAGGGGCAGAGCCCAGAGCAGCATTTTGTCTGATCTTAACCTCCAGAATCCCAGAATCCCCTCAGCAAATGCTTCTCCAGCTCGGCACACACTCCCTCCTGCTGCGGGGTGTGCTGGTGACCAGTGCTGGGTTGCCCTGCTTTCCCCTCCTGTCAGCACAGCCATCCCACACGCTGCACACAGACACAGCCGCCTGCACCGCATGGCACCACACACAGCACCCCCTCCTCTCACACCCCCACCCCACAGAAGCTGCCTGCACCCCAAACCCTTGCATCTCCTCCCACTTCTGCTTGGGAAGGTAAAAGAAAATATTAATGATTATTAGGAAGAGCTAAAGCAGAATTGGAAATGTTATTTCTCTGGTAGATGGATGATAGCAGGATGGATGATAGATAGCTGGATGGATGGATCTCTTTCCCTCCAAGCTGTAACCCCCTTCCAATCGCTCCCTCTGGAGCGCTGCTGTCACCTTGTCTCTGCTCAGAAGGGCTTTTACTGGCTCACTGGGGGATGCACGAGAACAGGTTATTAATACATGGAGAGGGGGATGGAATCCATTTGACTTGAAAATAGCTGAGAAACTGAACTGCACTTTTAAAATCTGCTTTTAATCAGAAGGAAAAGAAGAGAAGTTTGAACAATTAGGGAGTAATGAAGAGCTTTGGAAAAAAAAAAAAGCTCTCTGAAGATTAGCTAAGATTTTTACAGCACTTCAAGCATTTAAAGAGCTACACTAGTACTGAGTAAAACGACGCAAATATTCCCTGTGAAAATCAGAGGTGGTGGGATTGACGGTGAGTGCCAGAGCCTGGATGTCCACAGGCAGGCACAGCATAGGTTTGCCATAAGCAGTGATGCCGTGCTGCCTGCAGGGCAGGGCAGGGCAGGGCAGGGCAGGCGAGCAGGTGACAGCAGCACGGCTCACCTGTGCCACTGCCCGTGAGAGGTAATGGGAGCATGGCCAGGACAGAGCCCCAGCTTGGTCGTGGATGGAGAGCCATGGTGGAGTCTCAAGTAGAAGTGGGAAGGCTGGACTCATCCCTTCCACTCCAAGCCCTCAGCAAGAGAAGCAGGGGTGATCCCCTAAGATTTTGGCTTTTGTGAGTCCAAGGACGCCCAGCAGATGGTCACGAGCAGGGACTGCTGATGGCACACCCCTGAAGGACAGCACATGGAAAAGCTTCCTCGGGTGCTCCCTGAGGCTCAGAGAGAGGATGGGCAGCCGTGACAGCGGCATCCTCTGCCCTGAGCCAAGCCCTGGCCTCCACTGCGCAGGGAAGCCGCCAGCCAGACCGTCCGTCCCAGCTGAGCTGGCGGCTGCTCCTTCCCAGTACCTGCCAAGGGCCCGTCACCGGGAGGTGAGCGCGGGGGCTGCACAGCCGTGCACAGCAGCAGCTGGGTAATTTTCATGCTAAGTGAAAAGTAAAGTGCACAGACTCTTTATTAGAGCGAGCACAGTGCGGGGAACAATGAAGGCAGTGATGATCGTTAACTTTCTAATCGGAGGAGAAAAGTCCTCAATGCAATTTTTATGGTAATAACATCGACACTAAAGATAATTGCTCCCCGCGTCGCGCTTAGCGCCAGGAAACTGTTTGGGAAAAAAACATTAATTTGCAGGAACTGAGCCAAAGTTTCCTTAAGGCAGCTGTTCCCTGTGCCACCCTGTCCCCAGCCCATACCAACACTGGCCGCTGGCCGATCCCTTGCCCTTCCACCTCTGCCTGCAGTGACACCCCTCATTCCTTGTGCCAGCCAGGTGGGATTTTCACCATGCTGGTGCTGTCTTTCACAGCATCAGTTCCTGGGGCTCAGCTCAGCAGGAAAAGCTGGAGACGGTGCAGCCCACCTCTGCGGTGGTGGAAGAGGGCCAGAAACATTTTGGGTGATGTGATAGAGCAGCGCTGATGCTGCAGCAAGGGGGACAGGCAGGGCTGCCCCGTGTGCTGGGACCACCGTGAGCAGGGAGGAATGGGAGCTCGCGCTCCCTGGGGAATAATAAGCACAGGAGAAATTACAGCCAGGTGACATTTTAACGAGCTGGCGTCCTGTGTGGCATTAATATTCCAGGGGCTGCAATTCCCTCGTGGGTGTTTGAGAGATGAAAAAAAATCCCAGCCCAGTAAAATCAAATAAATAAATCTCTGCCTAAGCGTGGCGTCTCCCCCGCCCCCAGCACGGAGCGGGTGGCACGCGGTGTGATTTCCCCTGTGATCCCCTGCCGCCGAGCAAGCAATCGTCTCATCTTTGAGCGTGGTGGCAGGATGATTTATCCTGGCTCCCGGCGCCCCGGCTGGGGCGAGAGCGCGGGGCCGGGGATGATGCATTGGGCAGGAGCAGAGGTGGCAGCGGGGGGAAGGCAGGAGAGCAGGGTGCGCACACAGGCCACCACTCAATTCTAAATTAATTTTAATATTTGACAAATCAAATCTACTTAGGTGAGCCATGGGCCATGCAAAAGAGATTTATGAGGGTTTGGGGCTGTCGGCTGCACGTGCAGCCCTTACTCGCCACTGCCTGCTGGGGTTCCGGCACTCACAGCATCACTAACTCCCCCCATCCCCAGGAGCAGGGATGCAGACGGTGAAAGAGCGTAACAGCGGCAAGAAAAATGTCCCAGATTCTAAGTCCTGGCTTATTAGGCTGGCAAGAGTGACAGACCCTTTGCCTGCCCCAGCTCTAAGCCCACTGCCAGAGCTGGCAGCCAAGGCACAGTCCTGGCTATAGCTGGATGTGGTACCAGGTGCCCAGGATGTCCCTGGGAACTCCAGCTGAGCTAGAGAACAGCAGCCAGTTCCAGCCTGCTGGGGATGGTGCTGGAGCAGTTTCCCATGGGCTGGGGGGAATTCTGAGCCTGTGGAGAGAAGAGCCATGCGGGGAGCAGGTGGTGGTGTGCAGGGTGTGCAGAGCCATTCGCCTGCAGGACCATTTCAGTCCCAGCTCCATCAGGCCCACAGATTCATGGGCCCTGGGAGGTGACAGGAAACCTGATAGGTTTTAAGACAGCAACATGCCCTGAATCTGCAAGGTGCCTGAGCAGGCGAGGCAGGGAATCCAAAATGTTTACAGCCTCAAGGGACTGCGGAGCAGTGAAGGCAGGCTGGGCTGCCTGGGATGAGATTTCCATGCTGGGGACAGACTGCTGCCATCTCTAATGTGCTACTGGAAATCCCTCCCTCAGCATGGGCATCCCTCCAGCAGCTCTGCAGAACTGGTAGGGGAGACTCAGGGAAGCCCACTGCCCCTGAGCTGAACCCACTCCTGTGGCAAAGCCCCAGCATGGAAGCAACCCTGGATTGCAGAGGTCTTTCACAAGGATGCTAGAGAGGGGTCTAAAGTGCTTTCTGCCCCAGTGCCCCTCACACCTGCCTGTGGGTGAGGACCAGCCTGTAGTTGTTTCTTCTTGCTGATTACTTCATTCAGCACAGTCAGGCAGCCATGGCATGCTCAGGCAGGGAGACCAGGGCTGCCCTCCACCAGCCCCTTCCTGCAGGATGCTGTTACAGAGATGCAGCACCGGACTCTGTGCTGCAGATCAGCCCCATGTCTGGCTGCAGCCTCAAGCTGGAATATCTTAAGGGACCTACAGCACATCCCTATATTGAGGAACACACAGAGATCCATAGCCCATGGCAGGGCAGGCAGCATTTCCAGCTCCTCCAGCAGCAAAGAGGCAAGTGGTGCACAAAGCTCAGGCCAGTCCAGAACCCTCAGCAGCTCCATTTCCTGTTCTGCCTATGCCTCTCCCAACTCCCACTCTAACAATGCGAGAGCCCTCCAGCTGCCCTAGGTGTGCCAGAGAACAGTCAAAGGCCAGGGGAGAGAGGTGAGGTAGAGGAGAGACAGCCTATATGCAGGAATGACATCCACTCACAGAGCTTGCAAGACTTACAGTATAAAACAGAGACCACAAAGGTCTCAGAGGACTTAAAGAAATCTCTACAAGTTGCCTGGGCCTGTAGGAACCAGCTTTAAGAGGTGAGGGATGTAAGGAGAAGGCAGTTTCCAGCCCCTGCCTGGCCAGGCTCCCAGCTGGGCACAGGGGGCAGCTGCTGCATCCCAGCATGTCCCTGCACAGTGGGATGAAGGAGGATGGATGGAGCACCATGCCTCTGGGGCTGTGAGCTTGCAGTGAGCTTCATCCCCACAATGGCACACAGTTCCTGATGGCCCTCTCCAGACCAAATCCATCCCTACAGGTGCCCCATCCACAGCAGAAGCAAACAGTGCCAGCCCTGGTGAGGCTCAATCCATGGGAAGGTGGGCACTGCGTTACAGCTCCAGCTCCCTGCAGAAGCGTATGCTCCCATAAAATATCTACATTTGGATGCAGAGATTTTCAGGGATCCGGGAACGCTGTGCTGATAATTAAACATCTGCTCTGCATTTGTCTGTCTCCCTGCCACGATGTCGCTCCAGCCCTCATTCTCCCCTCCCTGTCCTCCGGCAAACAGTCTGGACAGCATTCCCTGCTCAGTGCTCTGTCCTGGCCCTGAGCCACAGCATCCTGGGCCATGGGTGCTGGAAGAGAGATGGCAGCTCTGGGCACCCTCGGAGCAAACAGCAGCTTCACTGCCAGCACTCACAGTGTTTGGGGGGCTGCAAAGCCAACAGCCTTCTCTGTGGCTTGCACGAGCCCAAACAGTTTCTCTGAGCCCCACCAAGCACTGCCAGCCAGTGCTTGTCCATGCACAGTCCCCTGGGCTGAGCAGGCAGCTGCCACCGCCATGCTGCAACAGTAGAGCATCAAAACAACCTCCAAATTGATCTCAGAGACTCTCCTTCAAGCCCCAGTCATGTCCTGCTAGGAGCAAGCGTCTGCTCTAGTTACTGTCTCCTAGGAGAGCACTGAGGGCTTCAGGCTGTCACAGGAGGAGCAGACCCAAACATGACATCTCCATGGAGCCCGGGCTAAGGCAGGCAGGGCCACAGCACCACGGAGCAGATGGCACCACGACCCAGATCGATGCGAGCCGGCTGGGGGCTCATACAAGGCTGGGCTGGTGGTGGGATGAGCCGAGGAAAGGGCTGGGTCCCTCTCCTAGCTGTGGTACCCTGACCCCAGCTGTGCCCCTGCCTCTGGCCAAACACCCAGCAGGGCTGAGTGGAGGCAGCTGTCCCTGCCCATGCTGCTGGCCCTGAGGGGCTGCATCCTGCCTGCACTGACTGCCCCCCTGCCTGGCCACCGGTGGCAAGCTGGGGCACCTGCAGTGCTATGCCAGATGGGCACTGCCAGCAGCCACGCCACCACCTCTGCTCTGGGTCCCAGAGCCCAGCAGGGTGCCAGCATCCGTGGGGACAGCACCCTGCTCAGAGTGCGGTTCCAGGAGCCGAGGTAGGCACAAGGATAGGCGAGGCTGTCTGGGCTGCACTGCAGAGCACCTGGTGCAGCCAGGTGCCAGCCACATGCCCCCCTTCACCAGGTCTGCCCTTTCCGCCATCCCTTGTCCCCTGCCTGCTCCCTGCCCTGCCTCCCGGCCCACACTCTGTTTGTCACACTTGTCACCATGGCAAGGAAAAGATTAGCTGTAGACCCTCCGCTCCTGCCCCAAGCCACTGATTCATATTCATGAGACTTCAAAGCATCTCTCTGGCTCTCCTGCACCAAACCTAATCCTCTGCTGCAGCACCGTGCCAGCAGCCCCAGCCCTTGCTCTCAGCTCCAGGCTGGGAGCTGGCAGCCCCACAGCCCTCCTGCCCTGGCTGGCCATGACCATGCGGCCACATTCCCACCAGCCCACAGTCATGGGGAAATGCTCTGCAATGGGGTGGCTGCCATGGGAGCCACAAAAATCAGGGTTAGGAGCACAGAGGCAATGGCTTTTATGTCCTCACCTGCACCTGCCCATCCCTCCACCCCTCAGAGGTGTACCTGCAGTACCCTGCCTGGACTGCCAGCCCAGCAGCATCCCTGCATGGATCACAGTCATACCAACAGTCCTCTGTAGGGGATGACTGACACAGGTGCCCCACAACCCCCTACAAACCCACCACAATCAGCAAACAGCAGACCTCGGGCGGGCACTACTGAGGGGCAGCTGGTTATTCAGAGCACAACCTTGCTGGGCAGTCTTCCTGCACCCACCAGTGACAAATCCTGCAGCACAGTACCAGCAGAGAAGTGACAGGGGTCGTGCTGGAGGCATTTGGAGGCGCAGGCACGACCAAAGTGAGTATCAGCTCCCAGCCTGCCCCTGCAGAGTTGTGGGGCAGAGGATAGGAGGAAAAGGCACCCAGGAGTGCTCACCCCTCACCCTACTACAGTGTGGGTGCAAGCAGGGCTGCAGACCCCCAGAAACCCCAGGGCTAACTGGGCCACCTCCAAGTACAGCTCATCTGCTCCACAGCAGGATCACACTGGGGTCAAACACAGGCAGCCCCGCACAGAGAGCCAGTGGCATCATGCCACCTGCAGGTGCTGGCCAGCCCCATGCCAGCCTCGGTGCCAGGAAGGTTCTGGTTCTGCACGCAGGTCCTGGCTGTGGGCGGGCAGCGGGCGGCAGGTCCCCCATGGAGCCATCTCCTCCAGATGGTGAAGGCCATTAGAGCCGCTCTCATGCGCATGGAGCCATAAAGTTTATGGGGCTCATCATTTAGCTGTAATGGAAATAGTTAAATCTGTCTCTGTTTAAGCAAACTCTGCCCTCGTGGGAGCGCTTGGCGCAGGCAGGCAGAGGGCTCCGGTGGCCAGCGGGTGCCTCCGCTCACCATCCGTCACCCAGGCATCTGGGACATCCAATCCTGGCACTCCCGCCTGGGACACCCCTGCCATGTCAGGATGGGGACAGACAGTGATCCCTGCGCTACCAGCCCTGATGCCTCAGTTTCTCCTCAGTGCTAGAACCAAATTCGGGGTGACCAAGTAAGATTTGGGACTCCATAAATTCCCTGACAGAAGAGGCTGAGAGGTAATGTGCAGACAGGCAGGCAGAGAGGGCAGGCAGCTGCAAGAAGGATGATGCCTGTCTGCTTCAGGCAGGGCACCTGCAGCTGTGTAGAGATGAGGTGGATTTGGCCAATGCAGACCTGCCCCACAGGGCTTTGGCCCAGCAGCCCCCAGCAGGACTCAGCCTGGAGCCTGCCAGAGCACATTCCATGGGGCAGAAGAGCAAGTGATGCACCAAAAGCCACTTTTCATCCCTCACAGGCTCCTGCAGAGCTGGGCAAGGACATATGATCCCAGCACAGTACAGGTTGCCCCAAGCTCTTGAAGCAAGATCTGGTCAGGGAGAAGGGTAAGAGCAGCCCCTCGCTGTGCCTCACAGCACCCCTTAGCCCTGGCCTGGGCATGTGGGGCTGAATCCCCAAATGGTGAGCTGCCAGTGTGTTTATGGAGGGCCACTCTCTCGCTATAGTCCCATGTGGGGGTGGGGGTGCTGACCTGGGATGGGGTGAGACCCTGGGGCTGCCACCGCTGCTGGAGCCACCCATATTTAGTCAAGGTGGTGCTAGGAGCTGCCCCCCCCAGCATGCAAAGCATGATTAATTACAGAGTAAGTCATTAATATTCACAGCTAATTAAAGATCCTTATCATGAATAATAGAAATCACTCTCCAAATCATGGGACCAATTTGGAGGAGGGGGGAAGAAAGCCCTATGGAGAAAGGGGTCTACAGAGGGGGAAAGCTCTGGGGCAGGGGCATATGGGGCAGCAGTTGTACCCTCCTTGTGTGATGCCTGGGTCTGGCAGTGCCCTGGTTGGGATGCAGTGATGGGCAGAAGCCAAGGCAGTGGGCATTGAAGCTGGCAGAGGATTCAGCCACACTGGAACAGGGCCCAGGAGGCCCCGGGGCACGAGGCAACCCTGCCTGTGGGTCCCTAACCTGGCACCCCATCATGTCCAGGACCCAGTCTTGCACTCTTTGTGCTGGCCCAGTATTGCACACCTCCTCCTGGAGCAGGGATTGTCCTAATCCTGTGTCATACAGTCTCCAAGCCAGCTGGCCCCAGCAGCCTCCCAGAGCAAAGCTGGGATGGGGCTGCCTGCTCCTTGAGGAGCAGGTGGGAAGGGAGGGCACCGGCACTTTGCCTGAGCTCCTGTTATACAAATGAAAGGTTTTTAGTGGGAAAGACTCTGGGAGAGTAATACATCTCCCATATTGATCGCAGGCCAGGGACCAAGGCACGGCTTAAACAGTAATTGATTTCTAGCCGCCGAGATGTGTTGGGGAGCATTGATTTAACAGCACTGCAGACACACTGCTACTAATCTGATTAAAGTATTTAGCAGAAATGTTATTCTTTTAAAAAAAACAGAGGGAGGTGACGGTGCTGCCTGGGGCTGAGGCAGGCCTGTAGAGCAGGGACAGCCTAGCCCCCTCCCAGTGGGGACCTGGGGACAGCTCTGTGCCTACACTCTGGTGGGAGTGCCACTGCCTGGGCACACAGCCTCAGCCAGTTGTGCTTGTAGCCATTCCTGATGGAGCTGCCAAGGATGTGTGTGAGCCCGGCAGCATGCAGGCAAGGCAGAGCCAAGGACGTGTGCAGGAGTGTGGACAACACCTGGACAAATGCCCAGCCAGTGACCCTGCCAGTGCAGCCACCAGCTGTGCTGGGGACAGGGCAGGAGTGGAAGGAAGCAGAGGCAGCCTGCAGAGGTAGCCATGGTTGGAGGCATGCTAAGCTGGTGGAGCAAGCACATGGGCCACAGCAGAGCTGCAGCAGCCAGGGCGGTGCAGGAGCCGCAGTCTAGCAGTGCCTGGGCATGGAGGAAATGCTGAGCAAGGGGGACCATGCAGGGACCATGTGCACTGCTGGCCCACTGGCCACACAGCATCCCCGTGTTCAGCCTTTCCCCACATAGTGCCCTGCCACAGGTGGTCAGGGCATCACCAAGAGCTCTTGCATGCTGTCCCCTCCTGTCCCTGTCCTGCCCCACTGCTTAGGGCAGGGACGGATACTGGACTACTGAGGATGGGACTCCCCCATGCCATTCCCAACCCTTGTGGAAAGGTACCAGATGAGCAGGTGGAAGGGTTCCTGCCACTCCCCATCACACTCATCAGCCCAGTTAATTAACAGGCGATGTCAAACAAATAAATTATTCCTGCTTCCTATTGATTCTAATTTACTGGCCCCTGGAGAACCCAAGATCGTTTATCCCACCTGTCACCCCCGCATAGCAGCTGCACTAACATCTGCCCTGCTCCCTTCACCTCTCCTGCCCATCTACCTTTGGGGCAGAGCTGGGCACAGTCATGGGGCCCACAGTGCCCTACATCACTGCCTGTTGTACCCTGGAATGCAGCTGCAGCCTGGTCTGCTGCTTCTGCTGGGAATGGCAGAGATGCTACTGCCAGCAGCACAGGAGAGAAGCTGTCTGCCCATTGTTGTGGCACCCCTGCTTGCCTGTGGCCCGGCATCATCTGGGGGTTCCCTGGCTCCTGCCAGCCCTTTCCCCTCCCCAGCACCACCAGAAAGGGTGTGAGTGCCAGTTCTGGCTACCTGAGCTCCCAGGCTCCCAGCCCAGGCCGTGCCCACCAAGACAAGAGCTAGATTTCCCCGTTGTCCCAGAGAGAGGCCACTGCTGCCCACGCATCAGCCTTTGATGCCTGCCTGCTCTGCAGGAGGCTGATCAAAGCCTGAGCCCCTCCCAGCTCCCACCCCTATGGATGCTGGATCAATAAATCAATGCCAGCTCAGCTGCTGACTGCACAGTAAGCTTGTTTGGGAGATCCTGGAGAGGAACGGGGTCCTGGCATCCACCCCTGCCTGCTTTGGGGCCTCAGCTCATGCCTGATGCCACACTGGGCTAGTGATGTACCACCCACACCGCTCCAGGCTCTCAGGCAGGATGGTGATGGCTGCCAGCCCTTGGCAGCCAAGACTGTCTCCTGCTGGGGTCTGCGCAGCACCCAGTGACACGTCCTGGTCCTCCCCTGGCCAGGGCACCACTGCCCAGTGCTGCCTGCAGCAGGAGGCTGTAGGAGCCTCTGGGATGGTGCAAGTGACAGCATATGTGCCCTCTTCTGGGCATAGGGTCATCAGCTGGCTCAGCTGAGGGATGCTCTGGGCAGTAGCCTGCCAGCACAGAGCAGCCCTGGCCTCACCCCAGCTCCCATAAACTACAGGCCATGCCATACAGGGGCAGCTGTAGCCTGGCCAGGGTCATGGAATGGGGTTGTGAGTGCAGCCTACCTGCCTACCTGCCTGCCTGCTGCTCCAGGCACAGGTGCTTTCCAGATCTGGATGAGCTGGATTTCCTTGGATTGGACAGATTAAATTGATCCCAGCCAGATGCCAGTAGCAGGCTGCTTGCCACATGCCTACAGTCTGAGCCTGCCTGGAGCGTTTGCTGCTTGGATGGGGGTCACCTGGCATCTGGCTTGGGAAGGGACACACAGGGCACTGGACTCACTATTGGCAACCCTGCCATATATCTTGAGCTGCCTGTTCTTCCACAAGCCCTTGGACATCTCCTCACAGCTCTTCCCTTGCAGAAAGTGGAGCAGTGACAGCCCTGCTCCTGTGCCAAGGGGAGGGTGAGGAAGTGCAGTGGATGCTGCTGCCAAGCTCTGCTGCCAACGTGGCCAAGGCCAGGGGGGACAGCAGGTGACTCACTTGCCCTGGGTGATTCATCTCAGGTGGCTGTCAGGAGCAGCCAGAGAGCCAGGGTGGCTTCAGCTGTTTCAGCATGTCATGCCCAGAGCCAGTCTATCACCCCAGCCTCCAGCCCTGGTCTGAATCTGTATGTCTGCTCCCACAGAAATGGTCCTCATGGATGCAGCCCAGCTATACCCACGCCCGGGAGTTGCCAGCCTCCCCACCACTCACCCTGCGAGGGCTGTGGGGTGCCTGGGAGGCCACAGCTCCCGTCTGGATTGGCGTGGTCCCACGGCAGCACGGTGGGATGCGTGTAGGAGGAGCGGCTGGCAGCACCGCAGCCAGGAGATAAGCTCCCTGCTCATCCTCATCGCATGTGACGGCAGGGAGATTTATGGCTCCAAGCTGCGATTTGTGCGCGGCTCCAACACACCGTATTGATCACTCCTGGTTGCTCCTGCTGCTCCCTCACCTCCCAGCCCTTGCCTGTTAACTCTTCCAGATCTGGGGACCCCTGGGGCCAGGCACCCTTCTGTGCTGCAGCAGCTGGTGCAGCAAGGAGCACCCATGTCCAGGCTGGCCGGGATGCCAGGGCCCATCTCCTGGGAGAAAAGCAGTTTTTCCTGGCTGGGGCTCAAAGCAGAGCAGGCAGGGGGAGTCTGGCTGGGTTGGCAGTTAGGAGAACCCCTTGGAAAGGAGAAGGGCCAAGGGGGCACAGAGGTGCTGGAAGAGCCAAGGGGACAAGGATGGCAGTCAGTGATAAGGGAACAGTGTGGAGGGGACAGGGCATCGTGCCAAGGATTAGTGCTGAGTGTATGGGGATGGCAGGTGGTGACAAAGGAACGGTTCCCAGGGGACAGTGTGCTATGGCCATGGGCAGTGCCAAGGGAAAACGGACAGCAACGTGCACCAAGCAGTCCCAGGGCCAGCTGGGGGCTGATGCCAAGGGGATGAGGATGGGGGCAGCCGAGGGGGGACGGGGATGGGGCTGCAGGTGGCTCTGCAGCAGCAGCAGGAAATGATGTGTGAAATGAAGAGTTCCTGCCCAGTGCCCAGAGGGAGTGTGCAGCATACTGAGCAGGGCTGGGGCTGGGGAGGGGGCTGCAGGGAGGCGCACGGCTAAGGGGGACCCCAGCCTTGTGTGGGGACCCTGACTGAGGGAGCTGGTCTGCAGCGTGGGGCTGTGCCCTTCCTTTAGGGGAAGCGGGAAGGGGGCTCTGGGCGTGGGACTGCTGAGGAGCTGCAGTGGGGCTGGAGGCTGTGTGGGGCACAGCTTTGCTAGATCAAGCCCTCAGTGCCCCCCTGCTGCGACGCCCCAGCACCCGCCACCCCCTCCCTGCTCGCTGGTTTCCCGCTGCTCCGCGGAGATAATTAAATACGCTATTTCGGCAGGTTCCGCATCCCCTGCCAGGCGGATCCGCAATCAGCCTCGAGAGGGCCGGGGGCCACCCACCTGCGCCCCTCCGCCCTCACCGCTCCCACACTGGGGCACCTTGGCTGGCCCTGACACCTCTGCCTGCCTCGGATCCCTGTCTGCACCCCTGGAGACAATCCTGAGTGTTGTGGGAGGGGTAACACACTCCTCTCCTGTGTCGGTCTTTTTTCCTCTCCAGCTCCAGGGTCGCAGTCCCGTGCCAGCTGCTCTTGAGGGGTCATTCCTGTCCCCAAAGGCAGCCTGGCTCCAGAAGGACCCATCCAGGGGTGCCACAGACCCTAAGCATGGGCAGGAGCAGCTCCCCACCGTCTGTCCCATGTCCCCAGCTTCCCATTCATCCCCAGTTTTGATGTTATCATCTTCCTGCAGCACCCGAGGAAGCTTTAAATAATTCACGGAGGTGAGCTGGGGCACAGATGCTCCCACAGGCAGCTGGTGCGAGCGGGCAGGCAGCGGCTGGGTGGCAGAGATAGCGGCGCTGTCCCCGCCGGCTGCCCAGGGCCTGCTGGCACCTGCCAGCTGGGAAGGAAGGGCTTGGGCAGAAGCACTGAGAACATCATCCTGACACGGTTTAGCAGAGTCAGGAGGTGAGCAGGGTTCCCAGGCAGCCCCACTCTGTGCTGTCCCCATGCCCAGCCCCATGCCATGCCCCCTGCCTGGCTGGCTGTCCCCTCTGCCTCCCCTCTGCCCCCAATCCACTACGCAGGATGCCAGATTGATTCCTGAAGCTGGCGGCTCTGGCTGTAAATTTTGATCAATAACTTAAGCGGGTAAAACTATTAATAGAATATTAAAAAATTTGCTCTTGTGTGAGGCATGAAGGTGGGAGTGAAGTTGAGGGTACCTGGATGGCCTGCACAGCTACCTCCTGGTCCAGCCAAAAACCCCAACACTACCTTGCCAGTGCAGTGGGGAGAGTGGCAAGCGTTGCTGTCACTAATTGTCGGCTGTGCCAGGAGAGGAGAGGGCGGCATCCATCAGGGAGTGGAGTTATTGATGGACTCCAAGGCTGCTATTACCTGCCAGCCCTGCTATTACACACACCATCACCCAGTGCGTGGCTGCGGCTGCCACGCCAGCCCCTCAGTGGTGCCTTGCACCGTGCTGGCCGGGAAAGCCACTGGAAACAGGTATAATTACCCAGACAGCATCCACCAGGAGTGTTTCAGCTGCAACTCCACTACCTGTGCTGCTGGCTGCACATTGCACTGATGTTGTTCAGTGCTGCCTGGGTTTTCCTCTAGGTCTTGTGTCCCCAGCCCCACTGTGCAAACCCCGTGGCACATATTTGCCCCATCCCAGTGCCTTCTCCACCTTTTACAACCAGGCTGGCCCCACACAGCCTGGCTGAGCCACAGGAAGGAGGCAGCCCCTGTCATCCTGGAGTGGGGAGCTGGCCTTCACCACCAGCAGGTGATGCCCTTGGGAGCCACCGTGCTGTGACGCTGAGAGCCCACCGCAGCCTGACTCATTCTGGAAGGATTAGTCCCTGATCCCCCACTGCCCAGACCCAGGGAGGGCAGCTCTAGGAAGCGAGGAAGTGAAATCAGGGAGATTAACCCTGGTCCCCAGTGGGATGGAAAATGGAGGCACATCTGCTCATCCGAATAGAAGGAACAGCAGCCCTATGGGGGAGCAGATAAAAATAGGCTGACATTTACCTGCCAGCCCCAGGCAGGGCGGGCGGAGGGCACCATGACCAGCCTGTGTGCACAGAGGGATGCAGGCATCCACTCCAGTGCCAGGCACTCATCACTCACTGTCCTGCTCAGGCTGCAGAGACAGGGTGAGGCAGGCAGCAGTGTGGCTGTGTGACAGCAGGACAGTGTCCTAGGGCAGCGTCAGTGATGGGGAGTCCTGCCAAGGCAGGGGTGCCTCCTGGGCATTCACAAGCACGGATGCTGGGGCAATGGCTCAGCAGTTGTGTGTGAAAGGGGTTTGGCATGTCCAGGGCCGCCTCTTCATGGAGGTGGGCAGCAGGGTGGCTGGCAGTGAGGTGGGAAGCTGTGGCATGGGAAGGGCAGTGAGCTCAGACCGGGCTGGTGCCTGAGCCTGGAGCCTGTTGGGGTACAATTGCTCCTAGAGGAGTGGTAATGAGAAGAACAGGCAGAGCTGAGGTCCACAGTAGAGCTGCTCAGGGAGATGCTCGAGGATGTCAAAAGAAACCTTTTACTTGGGCATCCTTCCCTGCAACAAGCAGAAAGCAACCTCTTCACCTGCCCAAAGCCCTGCAGTCTGGGCTGCCATGAAGGGCTGATGGCACCTTCTGCTCTGCTAAGGAACCAGGGGATGCTACAGCAGCTGTTAGCACCTCTCCATTGCCTGTAGCAGCCCCGTTTTCCCATGCACAGACCAGAGCCAGGCATCCTTCTACAATGGCTTTGCCATTTCCCAGCAGTGCTGGAAGCATTTCCTTGGCATGACACTTGCCTCTTCACAGCCATCTCCAAGCAGGAGGGGCCAGCCACCCTACAGTCAGAGAGGTCAGGGTGCCTCCTCCAGTATGGCCAGCTTGGCATCACACCTCTGACAGGTGTTTACCTTGCTGTAGGCCCAGAGGCTCAGAGTGCCTGCCCAAGCCAAGGCGCAGCATCACCCAGCCCAGCCAGGGTGAGTCCAAGCCGAGGCACCAAGAAGCCAGTGCCTGGGTGGGAAGGGTTAACTGCTGTGAAAGCAGAGCCTCCCCTTCCTCCCCCTGCACTGTGTTTTACAGGCCGCAGCTATTACCAGGAAATGTTCCCATCAGCACCATTGATCCCCTTGTTTACAGCCCAGTAATCCTCCGCTGTTGACTCAGGAGCAAAAAGGAAAGGGAGGGGATGGCTCCCACTTGGGCATTGCCTATGTCCTGCCTGCATCCCACCCAAGCACTGGGGTGACCCTGCCAGACCTGGCTGGGCACTGGAGTCCCTGCAACCAGTGGGAAGGCCTTGGAGGATGGCACAGTGGCAGGGGCCCGACTGGGAGAGCAGCCATGGCCCTGCAAGAGCTGACTCACACAGGCAGCTGCAGGTCCCTCCTCGCCAGCACTGCCCTCCTGGCACATGGCTGTGCCCCCTGCTAGCTGCCTGACACCTGGTGGAAGGGCCCAGTGTGACAGCCACACTTTGTTCTCATTAGGATGATGAGCAGATATGTCATACTAGATTAGAGACCCTCCCAGCTCACAGCTATGCATGTGCCAAGCTGGAGCAGCTGCCAGCTGGAAGAGCCAGTGGCAGTGGGCACTCACGCACTGCTCGAGGAGGCTGCAGCCCCCAAGGCTGCCCACCAGGCAGTAGGATGGCAGGGCTGGCAGGACTCTTGGCATGGGGGGCTGGCCTTGCACAGCTCTGCTTGCCGCTCCCCCTGTGTGTCAGCTCTCCCTAGCCCAGCAGGGCTCGGAGCCCTAGGCCAGTGCTGTAGCTCTCCCTCACCCTTGGCCCAGCTGAGATCCCACAAACCTGTGCCAAGAGCACTTGTGTGGTGTCCATCAATGAGACTTTCATGAGCTTTTTACTTCTGGCTCTGACAACACCAGAGGCTCAGCCACCTCCTTGTGCCCATGTCCCCGGCACGTCCCCATGCTGACTGGGAGGGCAGGATTGTGCCTTCCTTTGCTCACTTACACTACTGCCTGGATTCAACCCATCCCCTGGTACCTGCTCTTCTAGGAGGGGATATGCTTTGCTCCTTTTCAAAACCCTCCAGGCCTGGATTTACCTTCCCTCCCTCTGCAAGCCCTCAGGAGCCTGGCTCTCCCCCAGAGCCCACGGCAGAGATAAGGAGCCAGGCTACCCAGGCAGGCTGGTGCAAGGCTGCAGGTCACACCCTGCCTCTGCTGGGGCTGATCCAGTCTGGGAAAATCCCAAGGCTGGGCCCCCCAGCCTATCCCTCCTCTGTTCCTCTCAGCCCAGCTTCTGGCTAGACCAGCAGTGCCAGAGCCCCCCAGCCCAGCCTAGAGCACCCCAACTCTGCATGGAGCTCTGCCCCAGCCCAAACAAACCCAAGGCCTTACAGCCCACCAAAACTGGTGCCTGACATCTTTCCCCTTCCCTGATCCCTGGTCACTGGGGGCTAGGATCTCCCAGCACCACAGCAGTGCACTGTGGGTGCCAGCCCAGGGGCCATGCATGCCAAGCCCTCCCTACCCCCTGGGATGTCCCACCACTGCCCACTCACTGTCTGGAAGTCAGTGCTGTTGCAGTCCTCCTTGGCAAATGTGCAGCGGACAAGCATCTCGCCCAGGTCCAGCTGGTGGCCCGCACGCTCATAAAACTCCTCCAGGTGGAAGGGACGGCTCTTCTCCTCCTCGTTCATGGCCAGTGTTCCCAGCAGAGTGTCCAGCCTGCTCCTCTCAGGGCTTTCCGGCACCAGGGGCTGGCCAGCACCATCCAGCAGCCCCAGCATCTCCCCTGCCCAGTAGAGATCGTGGCTGGAGAGCTGTGAGAAGCGAGCAGGGTTGAGGTTGCAGATTGTAACGGCAGGGAAGATCTTGTTGTGCTCCGTCTCCTCCTCCAGCTGGGTGCTGTGGGGGTACTGGAAGTACAAGCCCACACACTTGGCATAGGCATGAATGAGAAGGGCCAGCGAGCCCAGGAAGGCCAGCAGCCACAGTAAGTTGCGGATGGTGTAGCACCGGTGCCGGAAGATGTGATGGATGCCATGGAGGGTGGAACGGCTGGCAAACTCTTCCAGGCTGCACGGGGGCTGCCGTGGGGCTGGGACATCCCGTGCTGGGTGCCTGTCAGGGCAGTCCCCCGCAGGAAGGGCTGCAGAGGGCCAGGGGGAACCCCAGGTGCGTGGGGAAGGCCTCTGAACTTCCTCCAGCCACATGCTGCCGGCCGGCTCTGCCTCTCCCCGCTGAGTCCAAGGTGCCAGGCGAGGTTTGAGGGGTGGATGACTGCCACGGCACCGGTCGGGCCGAGCTGTGCGGCGAGTGATGTGCAGCAGTGCCGGGGCGGGACCGGTGCGGGGTGGTGCCGCCCGCACCCTGCCCCGAGCGGGAAGCTCGCTGAGTGCCGAGAACACAGATGTACTTAGCGATCACCACATCCTGCAGGAGCTGGAGCCAGAGGCTGAAACATCCTGGAAAGCTCAGGGCACTCTCAGTGCCTGTCCCCCGGGGTTGTGGGCAATTACTTGGAGTCCCACCCTCTCCGTGCACTTAGCGTGGGTTCCCCAGGGAGGGGGAGACAGGCAAATTGTGGGGATAGATGGGGCTTACAGCAGGCCTGAAGGCCTTTTGGACATGGACTTAGAAGTGATCAGAGTTTACCCGGGAGAAAGCACTGTGAGAAAGTGATGGTATGAACACCTGCAGCCACAGTGAAGGACGGCCAAGAAGACAATCAAGAAGGATGTTTTGCACCCAATCAGAAGATGGCCTTGCTGAGAAGCATCAGGAATGTGTGGAGGATTTATAGTGTATAGTTAACTGCTTGTGTAGCTTGTTAGGACGTGCTGGAAAAGTTTTTGTTATGTAGACAGCTTTGGTGTTGTTTGTTATGTAGTCAATAATAGCCTATCACAGTAGCTGGGAAAAAGGGTATATAGATGCTAGTACAGGGTAATAAAAAAGTTTTACTTTGTCCTTGAACTACTCACTGTCGTGTGTCCGTCCCTACTGCGACAGCAAATTCCTCATTTTCCCCTGCCAGGACATGTAGACGCTGCCTGGGCAGGGCTGCATGGCCCTGGGCTCAGGAGAGGCGCCTGGCCAGGGTTGTGTTGGGGGCCAATCTGTCTTTGGCCATGGAGATGTGAGGGAACCCCAAGCTCTGCAGCAGCATTGCAGAAGCACAGCTCTGAAGCACATCTCATCAGGCTGGCCAAGGAGTCAAGATGTTGAATGTCACTCTTGCCACAGCTCCTGCACCCTTGGACTCAACACCTCCTCTGGGATCCCCAAAAGCTGCAAAGGGCCAGACTGCCACTAGCACAGGGAAGAGTGAAAGGTGGCAGATCACATGGGGGCAGTGACACAGACCTCAGGGGAGTGCCACGTGCTGGCACCACCTGCATGCCACCACAGGGATGATGCCAGGCTCTCTGGTATGGCGCTACCTCGAGGCCAGGACATCTGACATGGTGGAGGGGCCAGCACCACTCAGCATCGCTCACCGTCACAGTGCACAGGAAGACGCAAAATTTTTTGTGAGGCCAGTGTTGAAGTTGAAAGAAACTGTTGGTTGTGAGCGGTGAGAAGCACCTGTGTATCCAAAAGCTTGTGTCACTTTCTGACCAGTCTCAGCTGCTCTAGTAAAAGATGCTGCTTTTCCCTACTGGGCTTACCACTCATGGACCTGTCTGAGCAGATCCCAGAGCACCGGTTTGCTGTCAGTGGAAGCAGAGCAGAGACAGAGCTGAGCTGCGTCTGTGAGGCCAGGGAGGACTCACAAGCCAGGATAGTGGGCTGTGTTCTCCAGCCTCCCAGGAGAGAAGATGGGCAAATCAGGCACAGGGAAGAAATGTTTCCCAGGCCCAGTGGGGCTGGAGAGGAGTGAGAGGATCAGGCTCTCTCCTGCAGATGTTTGGCCGTGGCTGGGCACCCACAGGGACTCAGAGTGCAGCAGCAAGACCCTGGTGGTGTCTGTAGCCACGGGATGGCGACACTGGCCCTGCCCAGCTGTGCTCCCCTGGCCTGTGCTCCCCTGCACAGCTTTAAATCCATTAGCTTTGCATAATTAGATTTTTCTCAATTACCAGATTATGATAATTAACAGCTCATTTGCAGGAGGCAGTGCCTAATCCCGGCATCACGCCTGGCTCGATGCCAGCCTGGCTCTTGGCTGCTGGTGCTGGGACAGTGGGCAGCAAAGCAAACACCAGGACAGAAGAGCCTCAGGGATGCTCCCAGGACCCTCCAAAACCTCTCAGCCACTGCTGACGTGGACCTCCCCTGCATCGTCTGGCCAACACAGCCTGTCTGGAGGAGCTGCTCCCCAAAAACAAGGGGAATGAGAGCCCTGGTAGGAACAGCATCTTCTGGCAAAGGAAGTCAGCAGGGTTTTAGAAATAGATCAGTCACCCACATGGCTCCAAAGATGCAGAAAACATCCTGCAATGCCTCCTCCTACAAGCAGCCACCAAGGCAAAACATGGGAGAGGTTAGCATTGTGGGCTGGGCTGGCATGGCTGCAGTCATTAGGAGTCTCATTAATGAACTTTCCTAGTCAATAATGTTGTGATGAAGGACAGGAGAGCAGGGAGGCAGCTGCTGGTAAGGTACCAATCTTCATCACAGGAAGGCAGGGCAGTTCAGGCAATTACTGCCCATCAACAGAGCTTCATCCCTGGTAACATAATAGAGCAAATATTAAGAGAAAAATGCTTCAGAGGACCTCAAGGGCAAGGGAACAGGGAGCAATAAAGACATGCTTGGAGCTCACACAGAATAAATCTACCCAGTCCAACTTCATAGCATTTTTTGGGGGTAAAATTGCTAAATAAATTGATGTTGAAGAGACAAGAGGTATGAAATATCAGGCTTTTATTAAAGCATTTGATATAGCATCTCAGGGAACTAATTCCAGTTGGCAGGGACAGCCATCCCCCACTTGGACTGGCTGCAGCTGAGGAGGTGAGGGAGATGGGGCAGCCCTGGGCACAAGGGGAACATGGTGGTATCCTGTGGCACCAGTGATTGCAGTGCCAGCAGGGCAGCCCCTCTTCTCCCACCCAGGTGAATGTGCTGCAGCTTCTGCTCCATGATCTGCTCCCAGGGTGGCTGTGATGGGAGCACCAGTGTTGCGCCTGGATAATCTGGATGCATCCCTATGGGACAGTGCCCATAGCCAGCCCAGTGCCTCCACTGCACTTTTTGGGGCCACCACCTCCACATGCCTGAGGCTGCTTCAGGGCTCTTCTGCCCCTGCCATGGGCTCTGCTTGCAGAGCTCGGGCTGGGAAGAGGCACTGAGCATGGGTAGCAGTCATGCCCAGCCAGGCATGACTGGATGGGATGTCTCAAGCTGTTCCCATGCGTCTACTATGCATGGCATTTCTGCTGTGCAGCCAAGAGCATCTCTAGGCAGGGGATCTGGTCCTGCCTCTCCCCCCAGCATGGGCTGCAATTTCGGCTCATGCAGGCAATAAATCAGGCTGCTTGCCCGGAGGTGGCTATGTGGCCCCTGCTGCTTCAGCTCACATTTCCCAGCCTCAAATTACCCTGGGCTGCCAGAGAGTTGGATGATTTTGTGCTGCTCCTTCAAACACCCCCTGCTCTGTTTTTGCTGCCAGATTTTGCCAAAGCCCCTCGAGTGTCTCCACATCCAGGCACAGAGTATTCCAGCACATGGACCCCACTAGCAGCCCTTCCAGGGAGCAGAGCTGCACCAGCCCCGGCTGCTCAACACCACGGGGAGTCAGATGAGCCTTGGCAAGGCAGCTCCACTCAACTGCAACAGCATTTGCTCCTTGACTAGATCAGCACAGGGTCAGAGGTCCCCTGCCAAATTTTGACATGTTTTTCTCAGTGGGGGAGCAGCCCAGAGGCTGGTTTTTGCTGGAAACCACCTGGAGCTTTTCTTCTTTAAAACAGTTTTTCTTAATGGGGTTCCTTTGATGCTCACACTGGGAGCTCCACATGCAGCAGTTACACTCCCAGCTGGAGTCCCTTTTCCCCTCGCTGACGAGTCCCTCTTTCTATCCCCTTCAGCCCCTTCCCCTGTGCCAGCAGTGCGAAGCAGCCGGCAGCTTGAGGGGCTGGAGGTGATGGCAAGCTCTCTGATGGAACAGCCCTGCCACGGGGCAGCGAATGAGGGAATCCTTCTGCTGGTAGCACTCACAAAGTGTTGGGGATCATGAGATGCTGAGGGAAGCTCGTGGAGAAGGGGCTCACAATGGCACAGCTCACCCTGGTGTTGGGCCAGCCAAGCTGCCCCGTAAGAAAAGTACAAAATCCATGAGACTACTCAGACATCTCAAGTGGGTGTGATGAACAAAGCACAGTGATTCAGGGGCCAAGCAGAGAGAAGAGATCTGTGTTTGTGCAGCATCAGCAGATTTCCCTACAGCCCCCACTTTTGGGGCGACAGAGGAAGCTATTAAATGAGGTGCATCCACAGTGGTCCCAGCAGGATCCTCTCCCCTGCCTGCTATCTCCTCTCTCCCTGCAGCCTGGCTTCTTCCCACATCAGCCTCTTTCCAGCTCCTTGCACTGGTGCTAATCCCCTAATCTGTGCAAAGCAATAATTTTCTGTATGGCACAGCAGTTGCTTTTAGATCTGCATCCCTCCTCCTCCAACCGCCAGTTCTCTTATCAGCAGCAGGCATCAGGTGAGCCAGGCACCATCTACTTCTGATAAACCCATGTTTTATTTTGCCCTATTTCCATTTATTTCCAAGCTCGTAATTATCCCTCATCTCGCAACACATTGTGCTGCCCTGCGTGCCGAGGCACGGAGGCGACGCGTGCTTTGCCGGGCAGCCCTGCACCAGAGCCTCCTGCCGGCGGGGTGCAAGGACCGGTGGGGCGAATCCAGGGGGATGGTTCCTGCTCACCGCGCTGGCTGCAGAGCCGTCCTTCCCTTTCTGCACACCCGGGCTGCGTTCCCTTTAATCTCGCACAGCGGTGGAGATGGATTTCCTCCCTGTGAGCCAGATGTGTTGCACGGAGCATAAACACCCGCGACAGTTGTTGTGCTCCTCGGTGTGAAGGCATCAGATGTCTGCATTAAAACAAAGCTCTCCACTTAATTAGTCAGGCTGATAATTCAGCTCGTGGAGGCGGCTCTGGCTGAGAGCAGAGGGCTGGATCACAGCTGGGACTGGAGAGCCTTGGAGTGCACATTAATCCCAGCTCTTGCAGCCCTGATTAACAGTGCTGGAAACCTGCCCACCCCATTCATTCCCAGGGGAAGGGTCTGTTACTGCCCCACCTGAGAGGGCCCAGAGTGGTGCCCAAGAGGCCCTGCTGACCCCTCTCTGGGCCAAGACACTGCATTCCCAGTGTCTTCAGGGTGGGGTGGTTGAGGATATGAGGCACCATTGCTCTGAGGGTGCTGTGCTGCCCTGGGAGCACCCACCCACTGCATCTGAAGCCCACAGGAGCTGGGTCCAGGACAGTGAAGTTCAGGCAGGGCCTGAGGATCACCTCGTGCAGGGACCTGCTGCGAGAGCACAGCTGGAGAGAGCTGGAGACAGACCATGGCTGGGCTTAGAGCAAGACCAGGCAGACCATCCAAGGCTTTCTCTTTGGGACGAAGGCTGCTTGCTCCTGCTAACTGAATTTCTCCTTCCGGGACCAGCAAACACCTTCTGCAAGTTATCTTTGCTCCCCTCAATCATCACCAGGGCCTAGGGGGACTCCTGGGGGAGTCCCTCAGCCATGTGCCCTTGGCCCATGAGCAACCACCTGGCTCTGCCAGTCTGTCTGGATGTGATGCTCCCTTGGACCTGTCTCCCCTGCTCTCTCCCTCCTGCCTGTTCCCCAGCCCAGACCCTCCCTCCTTCCCTCTCATCATCCCTCTCTCTCAGTGCCTGGGCATCCCTGGATCTGGGGCATCCCTCTCCCAGCAGAGCCCCAGTCCCAGAGCTCTCTGCAGACCTTTCTGTGGGGTCCTGTCTGTCCAGGGAGACTGATTTCTTCCAGCTCAGCTCCAGCCCTCTTATCTCTCCTCCCCAGTCCACACACTTTGCTCTGTGGCTGAGGTGAGTGGGAGCGACAGACCGCATCCTGCCTGGGCTGAGCACCCATGCTGGTGCTGGGCACACAGGGCAGAGGGGCCCACAGCAGGCAGCAGGCAGCTGCAGGCAGCATATCCCAGTGGGGCTCCAAGAGTTAAATTGTCATGTATTCAGGGCCACGCGCTGGCCAGGAATTACACTTTTATCGGCATGCGGTGCTGCCGCCACTTGAATTGGGACTGGGAACTCTATTTCCGAGCTCACCCAAATTATTCTCGAAGAGATAAAGCGCGGTGCAGAGCAGCGCCGGCGCTTCATTAACATTCCCCAGCCCATTCAGCTTTAAACGAAGATTGCCTGCCTCGGAAAATGATAAAATTGAACATGTGAAGCAGGGCATTATGTTCCATCAGCTGATATTATTTCCCACGCAGAGGCCGAGTGGAGACACAAACAGCTATTTATGCAGTACCTGGCCAAGCCGGGGAGGCTTGGGAGGGAGGAGCAGGCGGTGGTGGGGATACAGAATGGGTGGCAAGTGCCCCCCACGCATCCCTGGGCATAGGAGGGGCTGCCTGCATATTGCCAAAGCCACTCTGCTCTCCTGGGGGTTCCCAGGCTTGTACCCAGGATGCAGGGTGGGTCCAGGACCACAGACCTGCACAATGCATTGGGTGTGAAAAGGAGCTCAGGGGTGTGTGTGTTTCCATGGGTAGCACTGGCAAGGCTGGGGCATCTCCATCTGCTGCCCTGCTCCAGGAATGCATGTCCCCTGCTAGGGCTGAGCAAGTGAGGTGCTGGCTCCATGTGCAGGATGGGGTCTCACCCCTGGTTGCTGGGTGCTGGGCCAGGGGGATTGAGGAGCATCCACAGAGAGGGAGCATGTGCCTCCCCAGAAGCAGGCAGAGAGGGCTGAGTGGGCAGGGAGGACTGAGCAGGCAGGCCCCCGGGGCTGCAATTGGATTTTGCTTGGCCATGCTGAGCCTATCGATCCAGTAGTAATTAAAGTCGCTCCAAAACCTGACTCATATTCAACCTTGGGAGGAAGGAGCTTCTCTGAGACGCACCCTCTGTTCCCCATGGTCTGGCAGAGGATGGAGCAAAGCCTTGCCAGGGTCCTTCCAGCCCATCCTAGCCCCAGATGGTCTCTGTCTCAAAGGGGGACCATGCCTTGGCACTGTCTGCGGCCCAGGCAGCAGCACCCATCAGGCAGTATCCTGGCCAGTGTCCCCAATACCACACAACCTCAGTCACAAATGCTGATTAGGTTCAGCCCTTGGAGTGACACGGACCCTATAGCTATTTTATGGATCCAGGCTATTTTCTCACCAAGCACCTGAGACACATCTCTGGCATGTAGTAGTACCCCTTTCTTGTCACTGTCTAGGCTCTGGTTGAGGGACTGGCACTGGGAGAGGAGCCTACTGAGCCCACAGCCACTCCCAAGAGACACCGAGGTGTTGGGGTAGACCTGGTTCTGTGTGTCCACGGGGTGCAAAACCTCTTCTCCAGGTCAGAGTCACCCGGGGAGGTGTGAAGGCCCGCGAGGGGTCTGCGAGGTGTTCGTGTGTATTTGTATGTGCAGGGACTTGCACGCCCAGCCCTGCCGCCAGCCCCGCTGCTATGCCCGGTATTCGTAGCAGGTCGGGACAGGCACCGGGGAGGGGGAGCTGCCTTTCACCGGCCCCCCCCGCACTCTGCCCTCCCGCAAGAAAGCAAGACCGCCAGGGCCCGGGAGCTGCGGCAGCAAGGGAGCGCGGGGCCGGGGGCAGCCCTGGGGACCCTCCGGGCAGGGGACCCGGGGGCNTATGCCGGGCACAGCGCTGGGGGACAGCGGACAAGGACATCGGCTCCTCCGGCCCCACCCGCGCCGCTCCTGGGATGCGGGCATGGAGAAGTGATGCCCCCTCCGGCATTCCTGCATTCCCAGCGCCTCCCGCGCCCGGTGGTCCCCCCGATACCCCTGCACACCCCGCACCCACTGTCCCTGCATCACTTAAGTGCTCTCATCAGGTATACCCTGTACCTGGGCATCCTCCGCTCCCAAAAGTGACCCTCAGCCTGCTCTGCAACCCTGCAGCCAGTGCTGCCACCCGCACCCCGGGGCATCCCACGCCCTAAGATCCCGGGAATGCTCCACCGCGCCGGCAGCCGCCGGGGCGGCGGGTCGGATCCCGGTGGCGGCGGGAGGCGGAGGCGGGGCCGGGCCAGGCTCCACCCCGGCCCCCAGCCCACATAGACCGGCCGGGAGGGCCCCTTGCCCCCGAGCTTGCGCCGTCCCGGTGGCCCACGGAGGATCCCGGCGGTCGGAGGAGACCGTGGGGCAGGAGCTGCGGGTGGATACGTGGAAAGGGGGTCCCTGGCTGCGGGGGCCCGGCCCAGGCCGCGGGATGCTGCGGCAGCGTTGCGGGCGGCTCCTGGCCCGGCTGGAGCAGGGGCTGCAGCTCCTGGAGCTTGGCGGCAGCGTGGAGGAAGGTGGGTGTGGGCAACCCCTCGGCTCAGGTCTGTGGCAATGCCCAGGGCACACCGACATCTTCGTCTCCGCCGCCGGTGTGGTCGGGGGAAGCTGGGGGCTGGTCCCCCGTCCCGGCTGGCTACCCACTGCTGTTGTCCCCAGACTACATCCGGATCGCTCAGTGCTTTGAGGCGACGCGCCAGCGATGCTGCCGGCTGGAGCAGGATGGTTGTCGTGCCCGCGAGCAGCTGGCCCGTGTGGAGGCCGAGCGGGCAGCGCTGGAGGTGAAGCTCAAGCATGCCCGAAACCAAGTGGAGGTAGAGATGAAGAAGCGGCACCGGGTAGAGGCTGAGCTGGAGAAGCAGGTCAGGGGGCTGGCCGCAGGGGTATCCTGCGGGGCTGGCTGCGGGGCCCTCACCCTGCTCACCACCACCCTTTTTCACTTGCAGGAGCGCAAACTTCAGCTGGTCCTTGAGCTGCTGATGGGGAAGCCATGGGGCAGTGAGGCACTGAGCAGGGAGCAGTGCTCTGTTCTCAGTGCCCTGGCTGGCCAGCGCCTTGGGGCAGCCTTGGCACCCATCAGGAGGTGAGCAGGGGTGGTGGTTCTTACCCCAGCCCCTCGGGCAGCCCTGGGGTGGGCTGTGCCCCTCTCCCCCTCATCACTGCAGAGGCATCAGCTGTGGGCTCTCAGGAGCAGCTGCACGAGGAGGTGCTGGCTGAAGGGGGAATTGCTCTAGCTGAGCTCATTCTGCAGGTCAACTGCAGTGGACGAGTCGTGCCAGTCCCTCCTGTCCCACACAGATATCAGCTATGACCGCACAGAGGATGATGTGGTAAGAAATGTTCCCCTGTGAGTATCAGGGCTCACCCCAGCAGTGAGGAGGTGATTTTGCCCCACTTCTGCAGTGGCACAGCCCCTTTGTATATGCATGGTTGGGGTGGGCTGCTATCAGAGCTGGAGATGAATGTTGGGGATGCCCCTGGCCTGATGCAGCCCCAGACTCCCTGCTGCCTTTCAGGATGTTGATATGACGGTGGTGCAGACTCTGAAGCGCAAAGTTCCAGAGAGGCAGGTATGAGGAAATGCTGGGATGTGGCAGTTTCGGGGGCTGGTGTTGAGGTGGTGTCCAGTGCCCCTGTGTGGGTGAGGATCCCCCAGCTCTGATGATACTCCTGCAATGTGCCCTTTGGGTCCCTCTGCCCACCCAGGTCCCAGTGTGCATCCTAGGCTAGGGTGCTGGCCCTGTGCCATGCAAGGTGAGGACACCCAGATGCTTCTCCATCCCAGCACAGCAGGCTACAAGAAGCCTGGCAGGGAATTTAATTTATTGATGCTGGGCTGGGAGCATCGTCTCTCGGCAAACCTCCCACGATCAATAGAAACTCCATTACGCTCCACCGTGGCCCAGCTGGGCTCCTCAATAATTCATCCCCATGTGTGGGCATCCCGCACCCCGCTCTGCTCACACCTCTGCATTGCAGGCCTGACCTGGCTTCCCCCAGCCCCAGGGCTGGCTCTGACCCGGTGGGGAAGCCTGGGTCCCCATGATGCCTGGTGTGGGGCAGGCAGTGCTGGGGGAGTTGGGTGAGACTGGGACTTTTTGTTGGGCTGAGGCCACTTGTCTTGGGTATTCTGGGGTGTGGGGAAAAGTCAGGGAGGGGGGCCTCTGCCTGCTCTTCACACTATCTTCTGTTTCCAGCGTGTGTCCCTGGCCCCTCAGGTTGGCCCCGTGGTGATGGCAAAGCGGCGCCGTTCTTCTGCGGTACCCCATAACGCCGTGAGTAGAGACTCCAGCATGCCCTGGGCAGGGATGGTGTGCGTGGGCTTTCCCAGTGCCAGAAGGCAGTGCTGCAGCCCTCAGTCCTGTGGGTGCTGTAGGGACAGTGCTCAGCTGCCTCCTCTGGGTGCCCGTGTCCTTCAGCCTGTATCACCTTGGTCCCAGTGGGGAAAGCATCCCTGGCTGTGCAGGACTACAGGGAGGTGGAGCAGACATCATGTGGGAGATGTTGGAGAACTGTGGGGCTGCAGACACATATTTTGTTGGTCTCCCATTTTGACAGGTGGGTGTCCCCTCTATGCCCTCTCTTGCTGAGGTCCCAGGCCCTGCTGAC
The DNA here is from genome assembly GCA_013400955.1 of Drymodes brunneopygia. NCBI lineage: Eukaryota > Metazoa > Chordata > Aves > Passeriformes > Petroicidae > Drymodes > Drymodes brunneopygia. The sequence continues at coordinate 769,108 of VZTZ01030595.1, forward strand.
AGCCTCCTGCCTGCTGTTCTGGTGCCACAATGCCGCTCTCGCCACGGACGTCATGTCTCCACACGTGCAGGTCACAGGAAGGGCTGAGAAGGGGGTTGATGGGTGGTGTGGGACCAGCTTCAAGGTGCTGCTGTCACAGAGGAGGGAGGGGATCTCTTTGGGGATGCTTGTCCCCACCATGGAGGTACTGGGGCCCTCTGGATGTGCCAAATGCCACTGTCATGCAAAGAAGGTGCACCCTGGAAGGTGGGAAGCCTCCCCACATCCTAGCTGGTAGATGGGGTGGCTTGCCTTTCAAGTCTCTCTCCACTGTCTCCTCCCTCTGCAGAGCTGACCACGGTGTGGGATACCAGTGAAGATCTGGGCTGCCATGCTGTGAGACAGCAGAGCCACACTGAGGGCAGCTCAGTGGGACAGCCAGCACCAGCCCCCTTGCCCTCACTGCCACTGAGCCTCCCACCAGTCCAGCACAAGTTTACCTCCAAAACGGTGCGTGACCCAGCCTCTCTCTCTTCTGGGGAGGTGGGCAGGGGGAGAGTTATGGGGTGGGGGACAAGGCTGTCCTTCATGTTCCACCCCCTTAGCTCTGCCTGCAGGGGGAATGGATGGAGACAGGGGACCTGGCTGTGAGAAGATAAAGGAGTGGTACTGGATGTCTGCAAGAAGGGGGGTCCCTGATCCTATTCCCCCTCTCCAGGTGATCCGCCCTGAGCCATGTGGTGTCTGTGGTTCCCGCATCCGCTTTGGGAAGACTGCCATCAAGTGCTGCCAGTGCCAGCTGCTGCTACACACCAAGTGTCAGGAGCAGTGCCCCAGCCTCTGCATACCCAGGTCTCACCACCACACCTGGCCCTGTGAGGTGAGGGGGGCACAGCCGTGCTTGGTGGCCTCTCCATGTCCCCGTGAGGCTTCAGGGCTACTGGGCCTCTGCCCACCCTGGCTGCAGGGCTGGGCGGTGGGCACAGCGCAGGTTGGCATTGTTCTCCCCAGGGTGTGCTGGCTGACTTTGCACCTTCCACGCCGCCCCTGGTGCCCACGCTGGTGGTGCAGTGTGTGACCGAGGTGGAGGCGCGAGGCTTGACAGAGGTAGGGGCCAGGATGGTGAAAGTGGCAATGTTGTGGTTCCCACGGGGCTGAGCCCCTTTCTCTGTGCCCCAGACAGGGCTGTATCGGGTGCCAGGCATGGAGCAGCTGGTGCGGGAGTGGAAGCGGAAGCTGCTGCGGGCTGGGGGTGCACTGCCTGCCCTCAGCAGCGTGACTGACATCCATGTGGTGTGTGGGGTGCTCAAGGACTTTCTGCGGGGGCTCAAGGAACCACTGGTCACCTTCAGCCTCCACCCTGCCTTCCTGAGGGCTGCCGGTGAGCAGGGGCTCCCAAGGTGAGGGGTCGGGAAGGGACTGCTTCTCCCCTCACACCTCTCCCTGGTGCTGCCACAGACATCCCCGATGATGCTGCCAGTGACACAGCCCTGCGCCATGTGGTGAGCAAGCTGCCCCCAGCCAACAGGGATACCCTGGCCTTCCTCATGCTGCATCTGCTCAAGTGAGTGGCTCATCCTGACATGGGTCTGTCCCAATCTCCTTGCTCTCTAGCTCTCACCCAGGCTTTGTGCCCTAGAGCAGGGAAACTGCGGATGAGGAGCCCCTGGGCTTGGCAGCATGCTCATGCCCTCTGTCCCCCCTTGCAGGGTGTCACACAGCCCTGACTGCAAGATGGATGTGCTCAACCTGTCCCGTGTGTTTGGCCCTACGCTGGTGGGACACAGCTCAGCCAACCCCACGCCACTTGCCATCATGGAGGACACGCCACGGCAGTGCAAGGTGAGGGGTCCCTGAGGTGTGGGGTGTACCCTGGGCACTGCCAGTGTCCCCATCCTGTTCCTCTCCCTGCCCAGGTAGTGGCTCGTCTCCTTTCACTACCACCCAGCTTCTGGAGAGGCTTTGTGGGGACAGAGCAGGAGAACCTGGTGCCAATGCCAGCACCGAAGCGTGAATGTGGTGAGCGCAGGAGCCCCAGCCCCCACCCACCCTGGCCTTTGGCTTCTTTTTGGAGGGTCCTGGTTGTCCACGGCTGGGGTGAGATAGCTGTCCCCACTCTGTCCTGCAGAACCGTCCTTCCAGCCCATTGCCTCCCTGGAGCCCAAGCCAGGCCAGCTGAGCCCAGCTGGTGCCTGCTGCCTCCCCAGCACCCTGCGGAGCTGCGTGGGCATGGCCGCCCGGCCCCCGTGAGTGCTGTCGGGCGTGGGTGGGGGCCCAGGGGAGCTCACTTTGTACCCCTGACTCATCTCTCCCCACGCAGGCAGGGGCCGGCCCCGAGAAAGGTGGGCCGGTTCTTCCCTTCTCCTGTGTAGCCTGCAGCAGTGACTCCCTCGGGACACGGAGCTGGCACTGGAGGAGGAGCAAAGATCTGCGGGACCAGGCAGCTGCCTGTGGGGTGACACTGCCGAGCTCAAAGCTCTGCTCTGCTTCCTTGGGGACTGGCGAGCAGTGCTGGCTCTGTCCTGATGTGGTGGCAGGGACACTACCCTAGTGCTGTACTTGGAATCACGTTTGTATTAAATGTTTGCAGCAAAACACACCTGGCTGTGGCTGCTGTCTGCCAGGGGTTGGGGCTCACTGGAGCATGGCTGGGCAGCAGCCAAGAGCTGAGCAATACTCCCCAGAACCTCTGCTGTGGAAGGGCAGGCAGAGCCCCCTCTTCTCCACTGGAGCCCTGGTTGTGGGAGGCCCCTCTTTGAGCTCAGATGTTGGCCTCAAGTAATTGGAGCTGTTGCTGCTCAGGGCAGGACAACCTTAAAGTGCTTCCAGACTTCCTGGCACCTCAGTGGAGGCCTCTTTTAACTCCTTCCTCCCCTCCAGCCCGGGCAGTGCTAGAGGTGCACAAAGCCCAAGCATGGCTGAGATGTACAGCTCTTTCCCTCCAAGAGGGGGAAGCAGGATCATGCTGTAAAGGAGCAAGGTCCCAGGAAGGGCTCGTCCCCCAGATAATTCTGCAGAAGGGGCAACCAATGCAGCGGGAGCGTAGGGAAAAGAGGCATTACACAAGAGGGATAAGAACTGTCCCTGTGCCACATCAAGCAGCCAATGAACCTTTGTCCCGACTAAAAGCCAGACCAGGTGGGGCACATGAGGGAAAATTCATGTGCAATCCTGAAAGCAAGTACTTTGGCTCAGTTTTCCCCAGTGCAGGAGTGTACACCAGAGGGCAAAGAAATTAACACATCCAAGGCAGAGGCAAAACTGAAGGAGTTTAATGTGCTTAAAGCTAGGGAACAGCTAATCCCCGCCCAGGACCACAGGAGAACTGGCACAGGAAGGCACAGGGCTGGGAGCAAGGATTTACTCCAAATCCATTGAACTGGGATGGTACTGGATGGATGGAGAATACCTAATGCAGCGCCTTGCTGAAAATGAGAGGCATGATGGGGCCCTTGGTGGAGTGCAGGGCTTTAGCATAGAGTTCAAAACCAGGGACGTAAAAGGATAAAGGGCAGCATTAGTTACTGTAGACAATCTGTGCCAGGCTCAGGGGGCAACTGCTTTCCATAAAACCAGGTTTTTGAGGCAAAGTGAGGTGGTAAATCTCTGCCACTTACACATACTTAAGTTGATTGCTCTGGTGCCCAGTGGATGTGGCTGGTGAAAGGGGGAGACATGCAGTGAGCCCCCCCAAGCTCCAGCCATGCTGGTGTGAAGGAGGCTGTTGGCCCACCAGGGTAGCAGGGGCTTGCTGCCCTCACTCTGAGCCTTGCCTAGGCAGCAGGCAGAGATCTCAACCTAGGAGGAGCAGGCTTGGTAGGGCTGGCAGCTCTCCTGGTTCACACTGAGCCCATGGGGCAGAGGTGGTACTGGAGGAAGGGGTGCTCTTGCAGCTCCCTCCAGGGCCAGCAGGCTCTTAGACTGACCCAGCCCTCATGTGTGTGCCAGTGCCCTTAGGACAGCCTGGCACTGCTGTTTTCCCAGCAATAGGCAGAAGCCCAGCTCAGGCTGTTGCAATCATGCTGAAATCAGGAGCTGCAATCTACTCCTGTGGGGTGAGCTGCCTACACATGACAGGCACTTTCAAAGCTCCCAGGTCTTGGAGATGGGCCAAGACCTTCCAGGGAGTTGCAGATAGCAAATGGTGTAGGGAGAGCCTGGTGAGGAGTAGCAAGGTGATGCTGGTAGTGCCCTTTGGTGGAGAAAAACACAGAGTTGGACTCAAGACACTGCAGGCAGCAAGTGCTCCCTGCATATGCACACAGGCTGGTACCAGGGCCACGTACTGTCCCCAGAGCCTTCACCTGGGCCCAGGGCTGGTCCCTGGACTGCAAGAGAAGCAGCATGCAAGGCTGATGCTCATCAGCTTTAATGTCTCTCTGGAGCAGTAATCAGGCACTTGCAGGGCTCCTGGCCTGCACCTACCCCTCTGGGTGTGCTGGGAACCTCCCAGAACGTGAGGCCTCAGTGCAGGCTCTTGTTGTGGGGCACAGCAGGGAGTGGGTGGCTGGTGATGTCTGTGACTCACAGGATAATCTGGTTTTTGTAGCTTCGGCTCAACTCCTTGTGAGGAAGGACAATGGAGTTGAGAATAACGACCTCAGCAGGAATGGTGACACTGCAGCCTGCGGGGAGAACGCAAAGGGTTTAGCTGGAGGGGAGAAGCTGCCTTGCTGAGCAGGGCCAGGGCCATTCCATGCAGCAGAGACGTACCTAGGATTGTGATGGATGGTGTGAGGCGCCCATCCCGGAAAAGGGTCTCGCTGTCGATTTTGGCATAGGGATCGTTGGGGTTGGGGTCACTGGGCGTTCCTTCAACCCGGGCCCAGCGCCCAATCGTGCTGTCCCAGCCCACAATGGTATTGAGGACACAGGTGTGGTCCTGGGATGAAGGAGAGGGGAATGCAGGGTGCTGCTGCCTCCCTGCAAGGGGTGGGGGTTGTCACCTACTCCCTCAGGCAAACCCCACTTACATGGAGGGAGGCGCCGTGCAGGACGATGGACTCTCGCACGCGCACACCGGCGCCCACTGTCACACCCTCCCCAATGGACACGTTGGGGCCCAGCTGTGGGGACAGAGGGAGGTGATGAAGACATGGAGGACAGCGATGGCCTCAGCACCCCTGAGCGTGTCCCAGCCCCAGGGCCCCCCAGCCTGCACTCACCACTGCAGTGCTGTCAATGGAGGCTGTTGGGTGGATGTACACATTCCCTGCAACACAAGGCAGTGCATTCAGGGGAGGCAGCTCACAGGAGCACCTGCCTCTCGGAAAAGGGGAGGCCCCACTCCTGGGTCCCACTGCTTCCCTAGGCAGCCCCAAAAGCACCAGGGTGTCAGAATGGTACCTCGGATGACAGGGCCTCCAGGTTTGTTCTGGGCCAGTCTCTCTGGGTGGCTTTTGCTGTACTGGTTCAGGTAAAGGCGGCTGGCATAGATAGCAGAGCTGGAGGAGGAAAAGCAGAAGATTGTTATTATCACTCTGGCACTACCAGCGCAGAGGAGGATCCAAAATCAGCACCGCCCACCCACCCCCAGGGCTCTGCCTGAGCACCCTCCACTCCCATTCCTGGTGTACAGAACACATGATGCTGCTGCTACACCAACTCTAGCTCCAGCGCTTACCCAGCTGACTTGATCTGGCTCCAGAAGCCATCAGTTTTGTAGACATAGAGTTTGCCACTCCCAGCCAGGGCCGTGAAAACATCCTGCTCTAGCCGGATCACTTCTGCACGCTGCCAGCCATTGGAGCTTTCCTCTCTGCAAGCAAGAGTCCTGTTAGACACCCACCCCAGTCATGGCCTCAGCCAAGGACCCCAGCAGGCCTACCCTCCCCAAATTCAGGGGCTCTGACAATCTCAGATTCCTACCTAGCCATGCACTTCTCCCCAAAAGTGGGGACAGTGCCAGCTGTCAGGCTAGGCTGGGACAGCCCTACGGAGCCCCAGAGCAGCAGAGGGACAGGGCTCTGCCAGCCAAAATAAATCTGAGCCAGAAGTTGATGGTGCAAGAGCCCCACCTAGTCCAGGTGGGTGTAAGATCCTGTCCCCAGTGCAGAGCCTGCACAGCTGGATTTTAGCTTGGCTGGTGGCAGAGACGTGAAGTGACAGGCTGGCTGGTGCAAAGAGCTGGAGAGGGGAGGAGAGCATTCCCAGGTGAAAGGCTTGCTCAGCCTCTTGTCCAGAGCTGAATGAGAATGGAGTGGGAAGAGAGCAAGGGAGAGGGAAGGTCTCAAGCCAACCAGGAGCAGAGCAGGGGAAATAGCAGCCTGGAGAAGGGAGGGAAAGCATGCATTACCACTAGGATCAATCCAGCCCAGAGAGCAGCCAGTGCAGACACAGAGGGAGACTTACCCAAGGTAAGGACAGCTGGTGCAGGACCAGGAAACAAGTGAGTGATGGCAGAGGAGGAGAAAATACAGAGAAAGAATGGAGGATGAGCGTGCTGCTGCAGCCCTGGGAAGCAGGGAGGTGGGAGGGACGCAGAGTAGAGAGAGGCACTCACAGTGCTAGCTCCTGCTGGTTCCTCTGGAAGACCTCGCCAATGTGCTGGAAGATGGCAGGTGTGAAGAGGTAGATGCCACAGTTAATGATCTCACTAACAAAGGTGCTGGGCTTCTCCACATAGTGCTGGACCTGGAGGCGGGGGAAGAGACATGAAACCCAGGGTGCAGCCCTTCCACCCAGCATCACACCCTCTGTGGCAACACAGCACCTGCTGCCCACACTGTGCTTGAATGCCCAAGGCCCTCCAGTACCTCCTGCGTGTTTGCGTTTGCCACAATACAGCCATAATTCAGTGCCTGTGTCCTGTTGGCCTAAGAAACAAGGACAGTGTTAGCAATGGTGGAGCAGTAGGCACAGGGAGGCAGAGCAGATGAAACCCGGACCTCACAGTCTGGGACCCACCCACCACGGGAGCTGCTGGCTTCTAAGCCCACGGCAGAGCACTGCAGCTCTTCTGCTCCCCAGCACTGCCACTCACTGTGGTACCCAGAATGACAAAGCTGTGCACGTCCCCATGCTGCTGCCGAAACTCCAGCATCTCCTGTAAGGGGAACTCTGAGCACACGTCTGCATTGAGGACAAAGAAGGCCTCAGCACCACCTGACAGGATCTGGTCTCGGAAGTGATAGATGCCACCACCCGTGCCCAGGGCTGCATACTCCTGAAGATACCTACAAGCCAAACAGGGAAAAGGGAGGGCTTAGGGAAGCAGGTGCCTAGTGGCACCAACTGGCAGCAGGGCTGGGAAGGGTTGGGAGGGACTGGAGAGATATAATCCTGCCATTCAGCGATGCAGGCACTGCACAGAAGAAGGAGGCTGTGGCAGCTTAGAGCTGTTCTAGAGAGGCATCTCTGGAGCAAGAACCATGCAGGGCAGGGCCCAAGGCAAAGGAAAGGTGGGGGAACTAATGGGGGAACCAGGCTGTGCCCATCCAGAGTGGGACAGAGTCCACCTGCCCAGTGCCAGAGTGCTGAGTGGGGGCTACCAGCCTGGGGAAGCCAGGTGAGGGGCTGAGCCAGGCTGTGCCACAGGTGTGCCCTAAGGCTGAGAGAGCTCCTGCCCACCTGATGGGAATCTTGAACTCCTGCTGCGCCGATACGAGAAAGCGGCTGAGGGCCTCATTGGGCTGGTAGAAGCCCATCAGCAGGATCTCCTTCATGCCGGGCACCTGGAGAGGAACGGAGGAAAGGAGCAGAAAGGAAAGGAATGGCACTTCACCCTTGGCTGCACGGCCCCAGCCCCAGCCCTTCGGCCTCCCATACCTTGGCGCAGGCCTCGACGTGGTGCTGCACCATGGGCACCCCGGCCACGGGGAACAGCGGCTTGGGCACCTCGAAGGAGAGCGGCCGGAACCGGGTCCCTGTGGAGCAGAGCGGGGTCGGCGGGGCACTGCGCCGGCGGGACACCCCGCGGGCCTGGCGCACTTACCCTTCTGCGGGCCCCCGATGAGGATGACGGCCTTGAGCGGCATCGCGGCTCGGCTCCACTCCGGCGGTTCCGCACCGAGCCCCANCCGCCACTTCCGCGCACGTGGCTGTGACACGTCAGCGCCGCGCCGGACCCGCCGCCGCCCGCCGAACCGCCAGGGGGCGGCCACGGGCGCTGGGACGGCCCGGGAGCGTGAGGGGGGCGGCTGTGGCCGTGAGGGCGGATGGTCAGTGCGGGGGTAAGGTGTGGTCCATTCGGGTGTGCGGGAGCGGTTGTGGCCGTGTGGGTGTGCGCAGAGCAGTGTGAGTGTGCAGGGAGGTGCTGTGGCTGTGTGTGTGCCCCGGCGCGCCGTGCGGGGAGACCACGGGTTGTGACACGGCCTTGGGCACACGGGCGTGCGGCAGGCACAGGTCTGTAAGCACGTGTGCGTGTCGGGACGCGTGTGACTGCCCGCAGGCACCGGGCTGTACGCGTGTGCCCGTGCCCACAGCGGCAGGCACGGCACCGAGGGGCCGGGGGGTGCAGCCAGGACAGCGTGGGGGGGAGCGAGCTGTAACCGGAGCAGTCCCTGCCGGCACGGCCCGGCCTCATATGGGTAGCGGGTATTTATAGCCAGGCATCAGGTCCCTCACCGGCACCTGCCGTGCCCGCAGCACGAGCGCTGCCCTGCTTTCCCGCTGTCCCGCTGTCCCAGCCATGCACGGGCCCTCTGGCATTCCGTATTTTCACTCCATGACGTGAGGACCATGTGAATCAGCCCCGCTGCACTCGCCCCAGTGCTTCACAGCTTCTCTGCTTTTTCACCAGGTTTCCGACATGAAGACCCAGCCTCACATGGACTCGGGTGCCTAGATTTTGGGGCAAGGACCCTCCCAAGATACCAGGGGCTGCACTTCACAGTCGCGCAATCCCCTCCCAGGAAGGCACTGAAACTGGAGGGGCTGCTCAGGGTCTTTATTGCTGCTCTGGCATGTTGCTTCCTCCAAACCATGAGGACATCGGCAACTCCGGAGCCCGGCAGAGAGGAGGGGACAGGGATGGGGATGGGAATGAGCAGACACCTTCTCCCCAAAGTCAATAAATAAAGCCCTATCACTACAGCAGCATGAAGAAGGTGAGTGCCCAGCCACTCTTCTGTCCCCCTGCTCAGGGTACCCTGCATCGTGCCACCAGCCAGGGAGAGCTGAGGAGGGGACAGAGGGCAGGGCAAGGCACCTCGGGGTCAGGTCAGGGGTGTGAGGAGTCTGGGGACAGGCAGGCAGGCTGGTAGTGAGGTAAAGGGCAAGGTCCGGAGCTGGGTGGGCAGAGCACGAGCAGCATGGGCCTGAGCAGACACAGGAGGTGTGCATGGTACCTGGGTGCCCCCCTGCGAAGACGCAGTGCCTGCCAGTCTGCCACCGTGGCATGGGGTGCAGCTGAAAGCCCCAGGAAAGGCACCGGCATCAGTCCTGGAGCCACAAACCTGCTTGCCAGGACCAGGGCTGGGAGGAGCGGAAGGTGAGGGGCTAGCAGCCCCCACTCCCAGCTGAAAGGACTGGGGCTGTGCTGGCTGGCAGGGCATTGTGAGCAGGCCCCTCTCTGCAAGAACCACTGGAGCAACCTCAGTCTTCTGGTGCTGGTGTGCAAACCAGGGGAAGCACAGGGACTGCCACACCGTGACCAGGGGCAGCTGCAGGCGGCAGTGTAAGGCACACAGCTGATGGCACCCACATGGCCAGGGCTGGCCAGCAAACCGGCAGCTTTCCCCCTCCCACCCGGGGCTTCCTTTGCCCCTCTGTCTGCATCCCATTCTTTCCCCGACCCTCTGCCACATATTCTGTTCCTTGCAGCAAGGCTTCCCACCACCCTCCCACTGTCGGACCCCACTGCTGGTCTGGCTGTGGCAGCACCTCCTCTCCATCGGCAGTGCCAAAATGATGCTGCCGGCCACCATCATCCCTGACAGCAGCACATGAGGTCCATGGACTCATCCTGGTGTGTCCTGGCTCCTCCTCAGCCGCCCCGTACCGCGGCCCATGGAATGTTCCTCTGGCTCCCTGGCCCCTCATGGCCGTGGCCAAGGCACCAGTTACTGTGGCCCTGGTGGCTGGCCGCCCTGGTAGGAGCGGAGTAAGACCTTGTGCTTTGTGATGGCCTCGCTGCGGCGCCGCTGGTGATCCACCAGGAATTCCTTGAGGCGGTTGGTGGTGAACGTCAGGGTCTGGCGGCGCAGCTTCATCAGGTAGGCGTCCTGGAGCCAGGCATTGGCAAAGCAGTCCTTCACCGTGGGGCGGCTCCTGGGGCAGAGCCAGCTCTGCATCAGGGACTGCCAGGTGTGCCCACTGATGCTCCATCCCCCAAACCCAGCCATCACCCCTGCCCTGCAAGACCAGGGGGTCCCAGCCCTCTCCAAGAGCAGTGATGGCCTCCAGGCTCCCACTGATGATATCTGGAGGGGTCCCATGTGGCAGGGAGCTGGCTCAGTCACAGGCACAGCCTGGGGCCATGTGTTGTCCCTGGCTGGGCTGGGCACTCACCAGGGTTGGACAGTGAGGACCTTGCGGATGAAGAGGGCAGCAGTCTGGGAGACATTGGGGTACAGCTTGAAGGCATCAAAGCGCCCTGCCAGGATGCGGTTCTCCGTCTCTATGGGGTCCACTTCAAAGAATGGTGACCGCCCGCTGAGCCTGTGGTGGTGGAGGGGGTGGACGGGCTGGGCAGATAGCAGTGGGAGGGCACTTGCTGTCCCCCTTCCCCCATCCCTGTTTGAAAAGCCACAGCTGCCCTGGGTGTCTTCATCTCCCCATGTCCAGCTGGGAAGGGTCTGCTGGGCTACAGCATCCTTCAGCCCACCATCAGCTTGGCGTCCTCCATGGCACTGAGCCGAGTGGGGCTGACTACACTTCAAGGTTCTCATCCCCCTGACCCCTTCACTTACATGATGTAGGTGAGGACACCAACACCCCAGACATCTGCTGCAGAGCCCACTGGGTCCCCCTTCACCACTTCTGGTGCTGTGGACAGGAGAGCAGGTCTGTCATACACACAGAGACACCAGCCCCAGCATACACAGCATCCACAGTATCCCCAGCACCTACAGAAGTCCCAGATCCCCAGCACCCACAACAACCCCACCACCCATAGCAGCCACAATACTCCACTAGTGCACCCTCCAACACCCCTCCCTGATACTGCAGCACCCTGACAAAACCCAGCCAACCTCCAAGGATACCCCAACTGCCCCACAGCACCCAGACTCTCCCAATGACCCCAATGCTATATAAATTCAGACCAGACACCCCAAACCCCAAAGGCCTCCCACCTTCCCCAAGGACACAGTTCCTCCCCATTCCCAAGTCCCCCAGAGCACAGGCATACATGCACACCTTTGGGAATAAGCATGCCCCTATTCTGTCTGTGTCCCCTTCCCCATGCCACTGCACCCCTGGTGCCCCACTCACACATGTACTCCAGGGTGCCAGCACGCCGCCCCAGCTGCCGCAGCACAAGTGGGTTGTAGGTCTGGGCACTGCCAAAATCAATGATCTTGAGGGCATTTGTGCCTGAGACGATGATGTTGTCTGGCTTGATGTCGAGGTGCACAATGCGGCGGCCGTGCAGGTACTCAAGGCCCTGCAGGAGCTGCAGTACGTAGCTCACCACGTCATCCTCCGAGTAGCGAAACCTGGGGGCAAGTGGCATCAGCAGGTAGCCCTGTACCAGCAACTGTCCCTGGTGGCCCTGTGCCCGCCTGTACCTGTCCACAATGCTGTAGAGGATCTCCTTGCCAGCACAGTTCTCACAGATGAGCACCAGGTAGCGGGGGGTGATGTATGCCTCATGCAGGGTCATGATGCGCTCATGGTGCAGCGCCTTGAGGATCTCGTACTCCTGCAGCACACTCTGCTTCCGTTCCGCCTCGTAGGGCACGATCTTGGCCATGAAGTGCTTCCCTGTGGCATTCTCCTTGCACAGCCGGATCACCCCAAAACGGCCTCTGCGGCATAGGGCAGGATTCAGCATCCCTGGCATGGGATGCTGCAAGAACACCCCTGGCAGAGCATCTTGTCCCACTGTTACTCACCTTGCTTTCTCATCCAAGAAAGTATATGGCTTCTGGGGGACACCCTGCCGCAGTGCTGTGCTGTCTTTTGCCCCTGGGACCCCACTGGCAGCTGGGGGCTCCTTGGAAGATGGGGGAGTGGTGGTGGGCTCCTGCGCAGGGGGTGATGTGGGGGGCATGGAGATGAAGGAGGTTACCATGTAGGGAGGCATCTTCCGTGCAGTTGTGGTGGTGGGGGTGGGAGATGTTGTGGGGGCTGAGCTGGGCGTGGTTGACACTGGGGAAACGGTGGGGGACTTGGAAGGAGACGGAGCCTGGGGTGGGGGGGAAGGGTCCGTGGCGGGGGGGGGGGAGTCCTGAGGGGGGGTGTCTGTGTGAGGAGAGGCACCAGTCCGAGGGGGGCTGAACGTCAGCTCAGGGGGCATGTAGACCGTGATGTTGGGTGGAAGCTCAGGGTCTGGTGGCACGCCCTCTTCATGGGGGGCAGGGGGTGGAAGGACCCCTGCGGGGGCACCCTCCTGTTCTGCTCTGGCTGCCTTCTGTACCACTCCCTTGTGCTTGTGTGGTGGCGTGGTGGAAGGAGCCCCTGCGGCCACTGGCTCCAGCTGCTCCTCGGCTGTCTGGGTTGACCGACTGGAAGCCACCTTCCCAGGAATGGGGACAGCAACATCCTTGGCTGGGGCAGCTCGGGCATCTGCAGGGAGCAAAGGGAGGTGTGAGGCAGGTGGGGGAAAGCTAGGAGTGGAGTGTAAGCGGCACCTCATTTCCCAAATCCCTGGGGGGAAGATGCTCGGGGACTCAAGGATCCCCAAAACACCCCAGAGAACACAGGTGGCACTATAGCTGCCGCACGCCCACAGGACAGGGCTTGCTCACCTGCTGCCTCAAGATGCACCTTTGCTGAGAGGTTACTGTAGGGTCCCTGCCCAGCCTTGTTGACACAGGCCACACGAAACTTGGCAGTGCTCCCAGGAGGCAGGTCAGTCACATTGAAGTAGCAGTCAATGATACCAGTGCTGACAATCTTCCACTCATGTTCGCCTGCCAAAGCAGAACTAAGGTAAGGCAAGGGCAGACCAGGGCCAGGGGCTGCCCATTGTACCCTGTCCTTGATTCTGCCAAACCACAGGGGACAGCCAGGACACTGGGCACTTTTGTCCTGCCTAGGTGTCCCTCTGTGAGCCCATATTTCTGGCTGTGACTCCCAGGGGATGGGAGGCAGCACCACATACCATCCAGTCTGCGCTCCAGTGTATAGGTGCAGGGGGCTTTGCTCTCAGCGGGCTTCCACAGCACCAGCACCGTGTTCTTGTACTTCTGAGGGATCTCCGGGGTGCCTGGCCGCCCAGGGAGCCCTGCAAGGGTACAGACAGGGTGGGCTGGGTGTCCAGCCAGGGGCAGGGCAGAGCTGCTGCAGTGAGAGGACATGACAACACATGGGTTCAGAGATGCTGGAAATCCTCATGAGAAACCAGCCTGTCCTCTTTCAAAAGCCTCAGTCTCTTGCAGATATGGAGAGCAGTACTCAAGAGCCCTGCACCAGCTGCTCCCCAGCCATGTGCCTGACTTGTGCTCTTACTGTCTCCTGAGATCCCCCCAGCCTCCTTACGTGCCACAGCCAGTGTGCAGGAGCTGATGGCTGTGCCCAGGACGTTGGCAGCTGCACACTCGTACAGCCCTGCATCCTTCCTGGAGACCTTGGTGATGGTGAGCATCTGACGTCCGTCCTTGCAGGAGACAACATTCAGCCCACTGTCCGGCTGCAGGGACCTCTTGTCTGCAGGGAGTGAAAAGGAGAGGGATGATACGGTGCCCAGTCAGAGCCCAGCTACTGAGGCAGTGCAGGCAGCCCCCCACCTTTCATCCAGAGGATCCGTGGGGTTGGGCTGCCAGCAGGAAGGCAGCAGAGGGTCAGCGCCTCGCCCTCCAGCAGCACCTGGTCCTTCAGCTTGATGTGGAAAATAGGGGGGAAATCTGGAAAGCAGAGTGGGGGGTTAGGCTGGGGTGAGGATACACAGTCACCATCCCGTCCTGGGGCTGCACCTACCCGATTCACTGGGCGTGTGTGGCCGGCCGGCGGCGAGTTCCTCCTCCCGCAGAAGGCTGGAGGGGATGCTGGGCTGTGAGGCCGTCTTCTCCTTCTTGCCCCGGGAGAGCCCCCAGCGCTCCCAGCGGGACCTCTTCTGACTGGCACCCCCACCTGTGGGCGCCCAGGGCAGGTAAGAGCGGGGCCGGGCCATGGCGGTCACGCCTGCCATGCCCGCAACGACTTGGGCCGTGGGTTGCCAGCAGGAATCCCCCGCAGGATCCCCCCTCACCGCTCACCTTTGGCAGAGGCAGACGAGCCTGTGCTGACCTCGGAGCGCAGAGATTCAGAGGAGGGAGCGGGGGCGGGGGCGGGCCCTGGTCCCAAGCTCTCACCCTCAGAGCTGGTGCGACGGAGCTCCCGGGGCCCCTCGCCCTCCGGCCGCTCATCCGACACGCTGCGTAGCCGCGCCGAGACCCGCTCCATTGTGGCACTGATCTTCCTCCGCACGGCCACCGCCGGTGACTCGCTCTCCCCACCACCCCCCGGCTCTGACTTGAGGCTCTCTGAGTCCCTCCGCTCCCTGGAGCTGGCCAGAGCCATGCTCCAGGAGAAGCGGCGCCCACCAGATGGGGTCTCACTGCCTCCCTCTTCCCCCACGCTCTTCTTCCTCTCAGCAGGCGGGGTCCGCTTGAGGAGTATGGACATCCTCCGGAAGAAGCCCCCATCCTTCTCCACCTCATGCAGGTCCTGCACCGACTTGGACTTGGCTGCCAGCCCGGTGGGCCGGTCCCTGCGCAGCTCCAGGGGCACGCCGGCTGGTGTAGGACGGTAGATGCCCTCGTCAGAGACTGGGGGGCCGGCCAGGTGCCGGTCCTCAGAGCGGGAGCGGGTGAGGAGCTTCAGCCCCCGGGTGAGGGATGATTGGCGGCCTCGCTTGAACTTGGCCTCAAAGACCTCCTCCGAATCGATATCCTGGATGACCAGGGAGCTGGAGGAGCCAGTGGGCTTCACCTCCTTCCTTGATGCTGGTGCTGGTGTAGGGGGCTTTGCAGGGCTGGCTGGTGGGGTCTCCTTGATGTTTGATGGGGGCTCGTTGGTAGTTGGTGGGGGCTCCTCGGTGGCTGGCTCCCTGCCTTGCATGGCTTGCATCATCTTGGCATAGGAAGACTTTATGTGGGTTTGGGGGACAGGGGTTGTGGGCTTTGGTGGGGTGGGAGCTCCTGTCCTGGCAGCCCCTTCCCCACTGGCTCCAGCAGCCTTGGTGGGTGTTTTCTCTTCCTGTCCCTTGTCCATGGGCTTCTTCCCTGGGGTGGTGGCAGCCTTGCTGGCCCCAGGTGGGCCATGTTCCTCAGGGATGCGCCTCCTCCCTGAGGCAGCCTTTGCAGGGGGGGCCTGGGGAGCAGTGATCTCTACTGCAGGGGGTGTTGGTGTGCTTGGGGTGTCTGGTGTTGCTGTGGGCCGAGCATCAGAGAGGGCAGAGAGAGAGGGGGATTCCTTGAGCCGTTGGACCTCCAGGCAGGCCACTGGGATCTCCAGGGGTGCACCGGAGCGTCGGTGCCGGACGACAGGCTCAGCATCCCCATGGCTGAAGGAGCTGCTCTTCTGCAGCCGGCACTCACTGGGAAGGCGCGGTGAGGTGGCTTCACTGGAGGCTGCCCGCACCAGCCGTGGCACTGCTGGTGCTTCCAGCCGGGCTGACCGTGAGGCTTTCTTGTCAGGGCTGACCCCCAGAGTCTCCAGAAGGGGACCCCGCAGGCCACTGACCTTGCTGTCCCCAGAGCTGCCCCGCAGCAGCCGCTGGCGCATCAGTTCCAAGCGCTGAGCATGATCGTCCTCCCCCCAGACCACCTTCCGCCTTGGCAGCTCCATGGAGGCTGCCTTGGCCAGGGCCCGGCGGGGGTCCTGGACCGCCTCAGCCCCCTCCTCAGTCCCTGGGAGCTGTTGGAGCAGCAGGGCGCTGTCAGCAGAGCTGCCCCTCTTCAGCTCTCCCCGACGGGCACTCCCTGGGGACTCCAGGCTGGAACCCTTCCTCATGGCTTTGCGAGGGTACTCCAGCCGCTTCTGGGCTTCAGGGGCTTCCTCATCGGAGGAGTCAGGTGCCTCCACCTCTGCACCTGGTCGCCGTGGCCCAGCACCCCTTGGCCGCTTCCCCAGGGCCACCCCGGGCTTCCCTGTGCCCTGGCTCTGCCACTCCATGGCAGAGACTTCCTCCTCTGGCTGCAGCCCTTCGGAAGTCCCAACGGTCTCATCGTCTGTGGGGATCTCATTGAGTGACATGCGGGAGCCAGAGAACTCGACCTGGTGTGGCATGGGGATGAAGGGCAGCTCATCCAGGTCATCTGAGTCCGAGGAGGATGACAGTGCTGGTGACTCCTTGAGATGCCGGGGCACAGCGATGGAAAGGTGGTTGGACGTGTCCTCCAGCAGCTCTGGGATCGGCCGCAGCACCATGTTGCACTTGTAACTGATCTGTGAGCGCTGCAGCCAGCAGAGAGGGCTGCATCAGGCCCAGGTGCATGGCATGGTATCATCCTGCCATTACACATCCCCCCCATCCTGCCCATGACACAATCCCATCTGCCCCCTCCCTCCCAGCCCCTGCCTTCACCTGCCATTTCCGACGGGAGATGAAGAGCTTGAGGTGGTCAGTGCTGATGATCTTCCCCTTGGCCAGTGTCTGTGGGGTGATAGAACAACGGTGTCCCTTGGAGCGTGCAGCAGGCTCAGGGAACTCCGTGGCCTCTTGGCACTGGGTCCAAGCCTAGGCTCACCTTGAACCAGGGATGCTCCAGGGTCTGTTCTGCATTGGGTCTCCTGTGAACCGACACCATTGGGTGAGAACCATCCAGGGTCAGGGGCTTTGGCCAGGGGAAGAAGGGCAGGAGGGTCTGGCTGCCCGTGGTGCACCCCAGCAGAGCCGTGCAGCCAGCCTCCCCAATGCATGGGGATCCCCACCCTCCCCTGAGCACAAAGCTCATGCTGAAGGGGCAGGGGAAAGGGACCCTGGAGCACTCACAGCTTGTCATTGACCAGCACTTTGATGACAAAGCCCTTGGCTTCCCGAGTGAGCCCCTGGAACATCCTCTCCTCAAAGGCCACGTTGTAGTTGCGGATGTTCATCAGCGTTGTCTTGTCATTCTCCCCCACAAAGGGGGAGATCCCTGTCAGGCTGCCAAGGAGGAAACACTGTCACTGGACCATGGGGCCATGAAAAACAGCATGGCAAGTACAGAGAACTGAGGACAGGACCCCAGATCCCATCTCTGGGGTCATGGGGACATGGGAAACAGCATGGCGAGTACAGGAGACTGAGGACAGGACCTCAGACCTCAGCTCTGGTGCTGTGGGGAGGGCAGAGGTAGGAGCAGCTGGGAAGGAGGCTGAGTCTGTAAGGAGTCACGTGCATGGTCACAGCTTCAGCTCTGGAATTGGTGAGGGGATGGAAAGGGTGTCCCTCCTGGGAAGACACAGCAGGGCACTTACCAGAGATACGCGATAACCCCCACAGGCCTGCAGAGAGGAGAGCACAGTTACTGCACATCACAAGCCCTCCAGGGTGCCCAGTCTCTCCTAGCATAGCAGGGAGGCCACTGACCACCCAAGGGCCACCCTTACCAGATGTCAGTGACGCTGGAGACAGGGGTCTGGTTGACAATCTCAGGGCCCACGAACTCAGGGGTGCCATACTTGCAGTACTGTGGCTCCTCAGATGTCAGCTCCTGTGCATTGCCGAAGTCACAGATCCTGATCTGCTCGCTGCTCAAATCTGCCATCAGGAGGTTTTCTGGCTACAGGACAGTGCAGAGCAGAGGGGAGCTTGGAAGGAGGCAGGGGCTTTCCCCAGGGAATTAATGTTCCCTGTCAGCAGGACCACTCCCCAGCCAGTGCGCCAGGAGCCCTTCACTGGAGGCACTGGGCAGGAAGAGTCTGCAAAGACCTGCACTCACTTTGATGTCCAGGTGCAGGACACTGTGCTGGTGCAGGTAGCAGATCCCTTCCAGGACCTGCCGCATGTACGACCGGACCTGCAAGAGATGGAGTGAGAAAAGTGGGCACCCCGAGCATGGGTCAGCCACACACTGGCCCTGTGCAGAGGAGGATGTGGGCTGTGGCCCCCTTAGAAGCCTGATACAATGAGCTGAAAATCTCTAGGCTGGGATAGACCCCACTGTCCCCAGGATCCCTCCCTTCCACATCACTTTGCTCCCACAGCATTCACTCACCTCTGACTCACATACTGAGGGCTTCCTCACCATCCTGTCCAGCAGCTCTTCTTCAGAGCAGCTGGGCCCCAGTCAAGGAGCATAGAAATTCCATGCTCCATTGTGCCCCACACCCAGCTCCTCTGCACCCCCTCTGCCCACCCATTCCCGCCAAAAGCCTGCCCTCCTCCCCTATGCTGTGCACCCATGGTGCAGTGCCCAGAGGATACAGCTCCATGACCATGATGACGGCATTCTTCTTCTCAAAGGCATCGTGGAAGAAGACGATGCGCTCGTGGTCCAGCTGAGAGAGAATGTGCAGCTCCCGCCGCGCCGACTGCTTGGCCTTGGTCCTCCCAGGGATGAACTTGGCAGCGAAGTCCAGCCGGGTGCTCTTCTCTGTCACCCTCCGCAGATAGGAGAAAGCTCCCCTGCAATTCAGCAGTAAGGGTAAGGGAGGATAANTGGAGACCCAGGGTGCAGCCTGGCTCCAGCACCCCAATCCCTGCTCTGCCCAGGATGCCCCATCATGCCAGCGGCCACCTACCTCCCGATTTCCTCGTGCACATCGTAGTAGTCGGTCAGGCGTCGTGCCTTGTGCAGTGCATCCTCCTCCATGGCAGCATCAGCAGTGGGCTGGGCTGGGAGAAGGAAAGGGCCTGACAGTGGACGTTCCAGGCACCCAGGCTTTACCCTCAGGGGCTGGGGAGCCAGTCAACCATACCTGCCCGCACCACCAGCTCTGCTTTGCAGGAGACCTCCCCAGCCAGGTTCTTGGCCGTGCAGGTGTAGACGCCACTGTCAGGCTCGGCAGCACCCAGCACCACCAGCGAGCACTCATTGTCCTCATATACGAAGCTCAGGTGGCTGCTCTCCTCCAGCAGCTCCCCATCCTGGGAGTGGCAGGGGTGTTGGGGACATCCTGTCCCATCCCTGACCAACTCCCACCACCCTTTCCCCATGGATAGCGCATGGGATGCATCCATGATCACCAGTGCAGCTACCCAGGTGAGGCAGTGAAGTGTGTGAGTCTGGTGGGAATATGGTTCAGGAGGGGGTTGGGGGCTCCCAGCCTACCTTGTACCACAAGATGTCCGGCAGCGGCTTCCCCTCCACCACCACAGCAAATCGTGGTGTCTCCCCTTCTTGGGCATCGATGTCCTCCATGATGGACTCAAAACGCGGTGCCTCTGCCAAGAGATGGGGCATGGGACACCGTGGGGCAGTGTCACCCCCCTGCCACTAGCACAGAGTGCACAGCTGCGAGGCACTGCAAGCAGGGGTAGGGGCATGGAGTGACACAGGGCAGTCCCACTCCAATGCACATGGAATTGGGACACCTCTCCAGGGCAAACCACCAACGGCATGTGTCTGCAGCAGCATATGGCACTTCCCCATTGGAGTTGGGCACTGTGGGACAGTGCCACTCAGGGCACACAGGCATGGGGCACTGTGGTAATGCATCTCACATTACAAATGGATGTGGAGTACTGTGGGGCATTATGGAGGTGTTCCCTATGGTTCTTGGCTATAGGGCACTGGGAGCAGTGCCTCCCAGTTATACTCAGATACACCCTGCAGCAGTGCCACCCATGGCATATTGCTAAGGGACACCATGAGACACTGCCTCCCCATGTGCACAGTCGTGGGACACGTGGGACACCTCTGCCTTTGTCAGACATGGGTATGGGACACTGGGCAGCAGTGCCAACGCACAGTTCATGGTTTTTTATCCCCATGATTGCCACCCTATAGAGCGGCATCCCCATAACGTATGAGTGTGAAGAACTGAGGAGCAGTGTCCTGCTATGGGGCAGTGCCCCCATGACACATGGGCATGGGGTACCATGGAACAATGCCACCTGCCAGGGCAATGCCCCCCTCCCCTCCCCACCCTGCATATAGGCTTAGAGCGCTATAGGGTGGTGCCAGCCCCCAGTGCAGGGGCACCTACCTGCGAGGCGGAGGCGGAGGGTGCAGTGGGCAGTGCCATGGCGGTTGCTCACCTCACAGGCCAGCAGCCCCCCAGCCCCCCGGCCCACACACAGCAGCCGCAGGCAGTGCTGGTCGTCGTCTGGCATCATCATCTCACATGTGCCCTCCAGCTCCCCCAGCACCTGGGCACCCCTGCAGGCACACCAGCTGTCACATCACAGTTCCACAGGCAGACCCACAGCCCCAATGACTGATCCCACCCCACAGCCCCATGACCACCTCCTCACCCACAGTCAGCCCCAGTTCCCACCCTGCAGCCCCTGCAAAGCACTCACACCCCATTGCTAGCTCTGCTTCCTCAGTGGCTCTTGCCCCTTAATACCCCACAGATAGCACCCCACAACCCATCACCCCAACTCTTGAGAGCCCTGGACATCACCCTTGTGTGCACCCCTAGACCAGCCACAGAAAAGGAGCCACACACACACACATGCACACACACACACACAGAGACACACAGTGGGCTGCAAGGACAGGTGATGTGGAACTCCTTTATGCATCCTGTGGGGTGATGCTAGGGACAGGGCAGGCAACAGGCATAGTGCCATGTCCTACCTCTTCCAGGTGACAGTGGCCTCCACATGGTTGATGGTGATGGTGATGGAGACTGGCTGGCCTTCTACCACATACACCACATCTGGCTTGTCCAGGATGACTGGGGCCTCCTCCAGGTAGGGACCTGCNGAGATCTCTCCCTTCCTTGAGCAGCTGGCACAAGCACCCACTCTGCAGGGAGCTGCTTGCAGCCTCAGCCGCTCTCTGTGACCATCCACTGAGAGACCCGAAGCCTGGTTTTTCTCTGACCATGCCAGATCCCCACCCTAAGCTGGCACAGGAGCATCCATTGACAGCTGAGAGGAGCCCCAGCACACCAGAATCTGGCATATAATGGATCCAATATATATATATATATATTATATATATAT
>VZTZ01030595.1:798777-848638 GCA_013400955.1 Drymodes brunneopygia
GCCGGGGCCCTTCCCGGCCCCCCGCCGCTGTGCCCGGCCCGCCCTGCCCGGCCGCGACTGCCCCTGGGTGTGCCGTCCCGCCTAACCACGGAGCGGGGAAATTTTGGGTGCTTCCAGCCCTCGGGGCACCTCTGGGCCTCTGCCTGCCGCTCAGAGACACTCTCTTGGAATGGGAAGGGCTTTGGGGCTGCAGCGGACTGGGTATCTCCATGGCCAGCGGGGTCAGGTGGGGTTCTCACCGGCTAGCAGCTTAGGCAGGGGATCCCCACAGGTAATAGTTTGTGCGACGGGGGGGTCTCCCCGCGGCTGGCAGAGCGGAGCGCAGGGATATACCCACAATTTGCGGGTTGGGGAGCAGGCTGGGAATATGCCCACGGTTCACGTGCTGGAGGTAGGAGTACCCACATGGTTTGCATGCTGAGGGCAGGGGTACCCACACGGTCTGCGGGTTGTAGGGCAGGCTGGTGTACCCCCGTGTCTAGCGGGACACGGGGCAGGTGTGGGGGCCGCACACTGGGCTGCTTGCTGGGCGCCAGGGGATGCTCACAGCCTGACCCCGCTCCCCCCACAGCAGGATCCTTCCATGGCTGCCGGGAGCACGTCAGCTGCTTTGGTCCAGACAGTGCCTTGTAGGGTAAGGAAGCCGGTTTCTTCCCAGTGACAGCAGCGGCAGAGCTGGCAGGCAGCCTGCCGCGGCGCCAGCCCTCGCTCCCTCCCAGTCTGCCTCCCGCCTTGCCTCCCGCCTTGCCTCCCTCCTTGCCTCCCTCCTTCCCTCCATCCGCCGGCCGCGGCACTCACCGGGCCGCACGCTGAGGATGGCACTGCAGCAGGTGGCCCCCACCTCGTTGGCCGCGGTGACCGTGTACAGCCCAGCGTCGGCCACCCGGGCGCTCCGCACCAGCAGCGTGTGGCGCTCGCCCTCCGCCTTGATGGGACGCGTCGTGCTGCTCCGCAGTGGGACCCCGTCCTTCCTCCAGGACACTGCCGGCAGAGGCGGAGGTCACGCGTGGCCAGGAAAGTCCGGGCTTTCCCGGGGGTCTGCGCAGGGTCCCGGGGAGGGCAGGTGCTCCCTTGCCTGGCCTGAGGACCCATTTGCTATGGGGAGCAGCCCCGGGATCCCACAGCCCTCTGACGGAGGGACCGTGGCTGGTCCCTATCTGCTTCCTGACATCCTCCTGCCCTCCAGTGGAAGCTGGACGAGGGAATTAGAGCGCCTTGGCTTCCACCTGGATTTGGCGACTGGCACCGGCCCTGGATGCCCAGCTGCCCCCGCGCACTTCTGGATACAGCGCACCCGGAGGCCATCGGCCCTAAATTTCTGCCCGGGGAAACCACCTGAGCTGTCCCAACAGCAGCCCAGAGCATCAGAGAATCATGGAATGGGTTGGGTTGGAAGGCACCCTGATAATCTAGTTCCAGCAACACCTCCCGCGCCATGGCAGGGACGTCGCTCACTAGATCAGGTTGCATCACCCGTCCCTGCCCGCACAGGGCTCAGTAGCCCTTCTCCCACTTTCCCAACAGCCCAGCCCAGCACTGGGGGACAGCAGGCTGTCCCTGTCCTCTGCACCCTGTCCTGGCAGGCAGTGCCCAAGTACTTCACTCCTGTCTGAGAGAAGGAAGGGCAGAAGGGGTGCTCTCAGGGTGGGCACATCACCTCCCCTGAGATACCCAGCTCAGTGCTGCGTGTCCCACTCACCACGCAGGTGGGACAAGGACATGTGGAGAGTCCCTCTGCCACGCTCGTGCCCCTGACACCCAGCCCCAGGGTGGCTCACCTTCTGGCTGGGGGTTGGCCGTGACAATGCACTTGAGCAGCACCTCTGCCCCCACGACCACTGCCATGTCCTGGATGGGGATCTCAAAGATGGGGGCTTCCAGGGGGTCTTCACCCGCTGAGACATAGGAATCATCTGAGGACTCTGCACAGGGAGAGATGGGTCCCGTGGCTGTCAGGGTGAAGGGAGCAGGTCCTGTGCCATGCTGGGCTACATGCAGGCAGAGCGTGCGTCTCCCAACCCACTGCTCATCCCCTGCCACCACGTGCACCACACCCTCGCTGGGGCATTTGCAGGTCCTCGGGCCATGCAGTGGAGGAAAAGGCCACATCAGGATCCACCATGACACAGAGAAGGCAGTGGAGACAATGGGGCAGGAAGCATATAGATTGCTGCACATCCCCATAGGGCATAAGACATGAGGTGACAGTGGGGTATGGAAGAAGGGTTGTATAGCCTGCTGCACCCCTCATCCTGAACTTCCCCCAGTTCCTCATGGGATGCTGGCTGCTGCACCCCAATACATCAGCAAGCACCTCTCAGCTCCCTCCGCTCTCATGGCCCCAGCACATGGACAGAAGTCCTGGGGCTGTCCCAGGAGCCTCAGACATGTGGGCCTGGCACTTCTCTGGCTAGAGCAGAGCCTAGAAGAAGCTCCCAGCCCAGGTATAGTCTGGTCTAACTGTTGCATGCTGGGATGGGCAGGACACCTCTCCCCTAGCCAAGCCACCTTCCCCTGGGGAAGCTTGGGCTGCTTGCCCTGCCTGGACCACCAAGCATGGCCCAGACAGGACAAGTTGCAGTGGGTGCCCTGTGCCCCAGACCAGGGCTCTATGCCAGCAGTCAGCACCAGGCAAGAGGTATGGAGAGAGAGCAAGCATCATGACCTCAAGGCCCAGCAAACTGGCAGCCAGCCTGGTCTGTCTTATGGCACTGCTTGGTGCCAACTACCCCAGCCTCCAGAGTCATGATCCTCCACTCCAACCCTGGGCTCCCCCCACCTCCCAGGGGCAGGCTGGAGGTCCCCCACCCCACCCAGGGTCTGGCCAGAGACCTGTGCCTGCAGGAGGGCAGAAAGCCATGCCCCTACCTAGCTCTGGAGAAGTGGGCCTGGCTCGGCGTCCCTTCCCCTTGCTCCGTGTGCTCCTGCCTTCTTGAGCCATCCGGCCACTCTCCTTCTTCTCTGACACTTTCATCTGCCTTCTCTCCACCTCCCTGCCCACACCATGCTGTCCTGCCCAGCTTCGTTCCAGACGAGCCTCCTGCTCCATCCCTGGCTTTGCCCAAGGCAGGAACCGCACTTCTGTGGGCGTCTCAGGCCGCCGGTACAGTCCATGGGGCACAGCCAGTCGGGCAGCCAGAGCTTCACTCAGAGCCCCAGGGCCACGGGCAGGGCCTCCATCTGGGTACGGGCTGCCTTCGGCGGGACCCGCCTGCGAGAGGGCCACCCTTCCCTGCGGGCTGGCTTGTGCCAACGGCCACTGCTCCTTCTTCTTCACTTCCCCAGTGCCTTCTTGCTGCAGACCCTTCCTGGCACCTGCATCCTCCACTGAGCTGGGCTGTCCAGCCACCCCCCCCCCCCCACTGGGGCTCTCTTTCCACGCTGCCCCCCTGACAGTGGCTCCCCATCAGGTCCCACCAACGCCACGCTGGAAAGCGCCAGGTGCTGGATGACGTGTGTGCTCTCTGCTTGGGTGGTCTTGGGTGGCAGTGCTTTGCGTCCACCGGTGCCCTGAGAGGAAGAGGTGCGGGGGGCACGGGGTGCAGGGGGCTCACTGGTTGCTGGGGGTGAGGGTGCCGGGGACGACCCGGCTTTGCACAGCTCCTGGGAGCGGCGCAGCTGCTGCTTGGAGACCGTCCGCTTGATGCGGGTCAGCTCCTCTGCAAATTTGTGCTCGATGGCATAGACACGGTTGGTGAACTTGCCCCGCTCATCGAAGGATGCGGCTTTCTGCCGGAAGGCCAAACGCCGGCACGCTGCCGTGCTGCCTGGCTCCCAGCGGCCACCTTCCCGCAGGTCCTCCCGCGAGCCACCCGGAGTGCTGGCACGGCGCAATCCAGTGCCGGGCTGGTCAAAGGAGCGTGTCTTGCGCAGGGGCAGGTTGGAGTGTGAGGGAAAGGGACTGTCCTGCTCCAGGCTCCTCTGCCGCTCCTCAAAGTATTGCAGCCTCTCAAAGATCCTGGAGCCAGCACGCACCAGCTTGGGGGATGCCCGGATGGAGATGCGGCCAGAGGTGTCACTCATGGGTGTCTGTGGACGGGACTCTTGTGTGCTGCCCTGTGAGTACCCAGAGGACTTGGGCTTCTTGATCTTCTCCTCATACTCCTCAGGAACAATGTCCTGGTACTCTGCCGGCACTGAGGACTTCTTGCGAGGGGTCACGGGTGTGAAGGAGGGGACGCCAGGGCCACGGGCAGCAGGCTGGGACACGATGCCAGTGGGTGGCTGCAGGCATGTGCCAGCACGAGGAGATGGTGAGCGGACGATGGGTGGCTTGGCAGTCAGTGGCAGGGCAGCAGGAGATCTTGGGGGCTCTGCACCAGGCTTTGGAGAGACAGGGCCTCTGTGGAGGTCATCTCTCCGGTAACCTCCCTGGGGGATGCTGCTGCAAGGGCAGAGACAGAGGAGCATGGCTTAGAGACCACCCTTGTACCTGCCTGGCTGCATCCCAGCTTCCAGCCTGCACCACAGTGCCCAATGGGGCATGGCAAGGGGGTCAAACACTCAGGGCAGCCTTGCGACTGGGGAGACTCAAGGGGTCCCAGCAAGGGCATCTGGTTACCCCAAGACCACTGGGAGCTGGCTGGGTTAGGTGAGAGTCCTGGGCTGCTGGGAGCCCTTGTCCAGGGGCACTCATGTGGAGCAGCAGGGTGATGCTAGGATACCCAGTGAGTCCCCTCCCCAGGGCCACCATGCAGACAAGACCAGGGGCTGGGGTGTCCTGGTGTGCACTGCAGCCTGGCCAGAGGGAGTCCCCAAGGCTGCAAGCCCTGCCCATGCACATGCTGTTGTGGGCACATCTTCCTATCTTACTGCCCCCAGAGGAGCTCAGCAAACGCAGAGCGGAAATCATAAGGTGGAGATGGTGGAACAAGCAGCCTTAAACAAAAAAAAGAGCGAGATGGAGGTCAAAGGAGCAGGCCTGCAGGTATGGGAACCAAAGGTCATGGGGAGAGACGGGGGCTCTGAGCACATCAGCAGGATCTGGGGAGGCAGCATGTCCCTGGACCCTACTGCCACCCCTATACAGTGGGCAGACACTTGCCAGTGTGTCCCAGGCTACTGTGCACCTCCAGTTCCCCACACTGTGGGCTGCACAAAGCACCATGGTGGGGTGGAACGGGAGAATACCCATGGCATAACCTGTGGGTGGGGTACTGCAGCTCAAACAGTGGCACAGGGGATACCCCCAGCCTCAACCTGGCCCCAGCAGAAAGAGACGCCACTCTGCATCACCCCCCAGCTTGCAATGCTCCCACCTTCTCACCGAGAACAGGCTGCCTACTGCTCAGAGTCCCCACTCCTCATCTGGGATGGTGAAGGCAAAGAAAGCCCAGGTGGAGGGAAGGAGATGGCTGCAGGGGTTGGGAGGAGATGGCCCCAGCACGATGTCCCTTCCATGTGCTTCCCCTGGCTACTTACACGTGGAGTGAGAGCGCCCGTCCTCGGTACAGGCTGAAGGCGCTGCCGTACGGGTCGCTGGCCACCGAAAGGCTATCCTCTGACCCCCAGCTCGTGCCCACCAGATTAGCCCGTGATGCCCGCACCAGCGGCTCCACGCCCAGGTGCCGCACCTCGGCGCCACGTGGGGCCGGTGTGTTTGCTTGCCTTGGGGTTCCCTGTGGCTGTGGCCAGGCAGCGGGACGGAGGTAGGGTCCCCGTGCAGAGAGGCTGGCATCTGTCTCCTTCTCCACCACGGTCTGCTGGCTGCCTGACCAGCTGGAGCGCTCCTCTGCCTGTGACAGGGCCAGCACCGAGGTTGGCGTTGTGTTCATGGAGGCGTCCACGAGGGTGTCAGACCCACCTGAGAGAAGAGGGATGAGCCAAGACTGGGTGCCTGCAGGGACAAGCTCAGCACCCTGCCCAGAGAGGGCAGAACCACCATGGGGTGTCCCAGCATGTCCTGAGCAGCATCCTGCTGCCTCAAGCCCTCTCCCCTTTGTGTGGGTGGATCACAGCTCCCTCTCAATGGACACCACCAAAGCCTGGCCAGCAGAGGCCTTGTGGGGAGTCATGGCCAGCAGCCAGTGAATGCCTCAGTGC
The DNA here is from genome assembly GCA_013400955.1 of Drymodes brunneopygia. Taxonomy (NCBI): domain Eukaryota; kingdom Metazoa; phylum Chordata; class Aves; order Passeriformes; family Petroicidae; genus Drymodes; species Drymodes brunneopygia. The sequence goes on from VZTZ01030595.1 coordinate 804,820, forward strand.
CAGCCAGGTGTCCCTGCTCACCCGTGGGGGTGCTGAAGGCCGTCTCATCCTGGAGATCACTGCGCTGTGTCAGCTGGGGGTCGCTGGATTCATCCTCACCTGTCTCCGAGTCTGGGGTGGGAGGGGAGAATAGAGAGTGAGTGTACAGAGAGACAGCAGACCCCACTGGTACTGCCTGTTGCAGACCCATTGGCTCCAGGAGCAGGAGAGCAGTGCCCAGGCAGCTCCAGGGCAGGGGATATGTGTGTATACCTGCAGGGACAAGCTGCCAGTAGGGAAAGGCAGGACGGGGAGTATAAAAGTCCAGCAGAGCAAGTAAAGGCAGAAGAGGGCAGGCAAAGCAAGCAGGAACAGTGTTCGAGGATGGGAGGAAGGGAGGCAGTGCCAGCAGTGGGAACACAGCTGGCAGAGGTGGCACAGGGACAAGAAAGCAGAGCAAAGGGACAGTGGAAGTGACGGAGCAGGGTGGCAGGCTGGGGCACAGGGCCCACTATGGGGACAGAGGTGGCATTGGGAAAGGGTCTTCCTACCGTAGCTTTGTTTCCTGCAGGAGCGGAAAACTTCGCTTCCATAGGGGCAGCAAGAGAGAGAGAGACATCAACACCCGGTTATCGGCCCAGCCTGCAGAGACGCGGGGGGCAGCAGGGGGGCCCTTGTCCCCAGCACTTCCCCACCATGTCTCCACTCTGCACACATTCACTGCACACCACTCCAGTGCTGCACACAGACCCTCTCCTCGCATACACCATCCCACCTGTGCAGTGCACAGCACCACTCCCTTCCTGTGCCACAGCCACATCCTGCCCAGCAGGACAGCAGGACCTATCCCTGGAGCTGCTGGCCTCACTGCTGCTGTATCCACACATCCCTGCGCTCTGCAGTGCATCTCAGTCCGTGCCCCTGTTGAGCCCTCCTGGGGGTGGTGGAGCACACGGACACATGTCCACGTGCACACAGCGTCCCCCTGGCATGTACAAGTGCTTACCCCCACTCCAAGCCACCCCTCTGCAGCCCAGCACACGACCAGCTGCTCAACGCACTGCTAGTACATCAGATTCCCAATCCTGCCACAACAGTCTGGCAGGCCCTGAGCAAGCAGAGCTGCAGGGCCAGGACCAGACCAGCTGCATGGGGGACACTGAGCTCCTGGCTGACCAGGACCCTATTTTGTAGCTGACAAGATGCAGTCCAGCCCTGCCCAGCCTCTGCTCGCTGCCCCTTGTAGCATGGTGGTGGACCCCATCCCAGCACGCTTGGGGCGGCGGGGGAAGTCGGGTCCTGGTAACTCAACGCACCATGCGTGAAGCGCCCGAAGCGCCGCGAGTGGCCGGTCTTCTGCAAAGGAAAAGAGAACAGAGCGTTACCCACGGCACAGCGATCGGTACCTGCCACGCACGCACGCTGCTGGCACTGCTCACCACACACACACACACACCCCATCCCGGCACACGCAGCACCACTCACACCCACAGCTGCTCACACACACCCCGGCCCGGCACACATCGCACCATTGGTGCCCTCCCACCGGCAGGGCACACCTGCCACCGCTCACACGCACCCTCGCTGCACACCCACGCGGACCCACAGGCACACGCCCCCGCGCACACACAGAGATGGATGGGTGTAGGTGGGCACGTGTGGCGCATGCCCGGCCACGCAGGCTCACACACACCTGTGCGCACGCGCGCGCACACACAGAGTCCCCTTGGTGATGGCACTAGGCACCCCAGCCCTGTGTTGCAGCCCAAGCCCAAGAGTGACAGCCCTGGGCATCCCAGATGTGCTGCCTGCAGCTGGCATAGCCTGCAGCGAAGTCTTTGCCTGGGCTGGTGCCCAAGTGCTCTGCAGCCCCTTCAAAGCCACACAGCCAGCATGGGGATTTGGCCAGCAAAATGTCTTCCAGGCACTGGCCCAGACTCCACCATGGCCATCATCCCAGTACGGGGACAGCATCCTCCACCCCCCGTAGAGGCCATGCCAGTCGAGAGAGAGACTGCCTGGCAGCACAGGACTGGCCTATTGGTGCAGGGTTGGAGGCACAGGGGCTGTTCTTGCCCATGCCGTCTGGGCAGGCAGGTGGGATCCGAGCATGGGGTGGAAGCACCGGGAGCTCCTTGCCAACTTGGCTGACCTCTGCGCTGCAGCCCAGGGCTGGGCACTTGCATGCCAGGGGAGGGACCAGCTGAGGGCAGCCTGTCTGCCAGACACAGTGTGCACTCACACCGTATACCAGGAAAGCAGAGGGATGGGGTGATCTCCAAGGCAGGCAGGAGTGGGAATGTGGAGTGCAGACAGGCAGGGTTGGGCTGCCAGGACTGAGCATCCTTCCCAGCCAGTCTGGGTGACAGGGTCTCCCCAGGACACTGATGGCCCATGCCCTGTTTCCCCAGTGTGGAGCCCAGGGCTGGACACCCAACTGTCTTGAAGCCCTTCACTCCACCAGTCCCTCCTTCCCTGCCACCCCTCCAGTTCCCAAGCAGGCCACGGACAGCCAGACTTCAGGGACAGCCAGCCACCAGGGATGGACAGCCAAGCACGGTGAGCAGTTAGTTGCCCTTGAAGGGCAGCAGGCTCATTTCACAAGCCCCAAAGCTGTTGCCATTGCAGTGGAAGACCCTGCACATGGACAGTGTTCAGGGGCTCCCACCAGCCCCCTGCCTGCATGCAGTGCTGGCCAGAGGGCAGTGGCTGCACGAGACACATTTGTATTCAGGCTGAGCCAGGCTTCACCTCCCCTTCTCGGCTGACTGTGCTGGTTCTGGCTGGCAGCCCGTCTTCCAGGCCAGGGAGAGATGAGTGATTAACTGCACCATCGGCGGATAATTCCCCCATTAAAAAATGAAAATGCAATTGAGTGCCATTATCGGGTACTCTTGTGGCTTCCCCAGGGACAGGCGCCATCGGCTCCCCATCAAATATGGTGACTGCACCCAGTGGGCGTGGGCTGGGCTCCATTGCCCAGAGCTACAGAGGGGCTGAGCCCCCGCCCGTTCCCCTCCCAACAGGTCCCTTCGGGATCAGGGCACCCTGCAGACTGGACCTGCCTCAAGCACCCACCTGCAGCCCACTAGGGAGCAAGTGCTGGGTGATGCAGGGTCAGCCCCAGGCCAGGAGATGGAAAGGGGACAGGAGCAGCTTGGTGTGGAGTCAGGGTCTGCACGAAGGGGATAGACAGAGAGTGGGGGTAACCCCCCTGCACGGGATTTCATTTGCATCTTGGGAAAAGGGGTGGAGGAGCTCCAGGAGCACGCTCTGTGCCTCCCCCGCCTGGAGTAGAGAGAAGAGCTGGCTGGGATCCACCCTCAGCTTCAACTCTGCACTACAAGGCAGCTGGGTGAGACCTCGAGTTCTTTCCATCCCCGCGGATCCACCTGCCCAGGCTGCAGCCCTGTGCTGGCCCAGGCTTGGGACATCCGTCACCGTGGCCATGGGGTCCCAGGGGAGTGAAGGATCTCCTGGGACCATGGAGCTTGCCACCAGCTGGCACGTGGAGCCCAGCAGCACATGGCACTGGTGCCTATTGTGTGAGGCAGGCAGGGCAGACAGGGAGCAGGGATGGAATGAGGTGGGGAGGGAGTGAGTGGCTTGCCTGGTGCAGAGAGACAGCCGCTGTGGTTGTTCCGATACCCCTATCGTGCTCAGCCGGTGGTGCAGGACCCTGCCCTGCCACACGGGCAAGCCCCTGCACTTGCTGCCCCCAAATGCAGATGGGGCAGCCAGGCTGTGCACACCACCCTGCCCCAGAGGGACCCTCAGCACCTCTGTCCCTGGGGACCTGTGTCCCGTCGTGCAACCTGCACCCCGGGAAGGGGCTGTGCGTGACAGCCCCTTCCCAGTCCCTTCTGGGCCACCAGGCAGAGTGACAGCGGGGAGGCTATGCGCCCGCATTGGGCTTCTGTGCCCCGGGGAATTGGGGGCGGGGGGCTTCCTGGAAGGATGTTCCCCATCCTCCACCCCCCGCCGAGGCCAAGTGACGTCCTTGTTCCTTGCTCGGCAGCGGAGCGTGCGGCGGGCCCGCGAAGGAGCCTTGCCTGTGCCAGGCATGCTCCTGACGCGGAGGGGATGACGCATGCAAAGCCTCGTCTCCGGCTCCGTGACCACCGGCGGTGGGGCTGGGGGGAGCCATGGAGCAGCCTCCATTTGCTGCCCCGGCTCCAGAGGCCAGAGAGGGAAGCGAGGGAAGAGAGGGGCGTGGGGGAATTCCCGGCGGGGTCCCAGCCCGGGTGCTGGCACAGGAGGTGCTGAGCCCCTGCCCTCTGCCCCTCTTGCCCGGGCTGGTGAGGCCAGGCAAGCAGCTGGCAGCTCTGCAAGCGGGGCTGAAGCTGGTGCTGTGCAAAGCCCTGGGGAGCCCCAGGGGGCAACGCAAGGGCTGGAGGGACTCTCCCATCCCCGTCCTTCTCCCCATCCCCGTCTCTATCAGCATCCATTGCCATCCCCAGCCGCTCTCGGCACTGCCCCCTTTTCCCGGCACCCGCCGGCACGGCAGCCTGGAGCCCTTACCTGGAAACGCTTCTTCACCCAGATCTTCTTCATGCTTCTGCAGAGCCCTGCTGGCCCGGTGACACGGACTCAGGCCCGACAGGACGGCAGCCCGCTCCCGGCGGGGTCCCCGCTGTCAGCACGTCGCGGTAGCAAGCGATGCTCCGAGCATCCTTCACCACCGGCAGCCGGGAACGGTGGAGGGAGAGGAAGGGGCTCGCCAGGTTGGGCTCTCGGGAGGGCTGGAGCTGTGAGCATGAAGCATCACTGGAGTGCTCCTCCCTCCATCCTTCCCCCGCCTGCCTCCGCCTCCGCCTCCCCGCCAGCCCTGGCACACAGTGACAGCGGTTGGGGACAGGCAGGGCACAGGTGGTGGGGGGCGAGGGCCGCCGTCGTAGAGGGGAGGGAGGGGGCGTGTCCGAGGCGGGTACATGGTCTCTCCACCTCTGGTTTTGTCTACAGGGTACCCAGGGGTCCGAGCCCCCTGCCAGGCAGTGCAGCTGTACCACTGTTCCCTCTCATCTGCCCACCCTGCCCCACTGCCCAGGACAGGCGTTCTCTCTTAGGACACAGCCCCCCACTACAGCCCATGCAACTGGGTTAGCAGCAACATACCACAGCAGCGTTCTGTGTGCTGTCCCCAAAGTGTTCCTGAACAGGGAAGCTCCACTGCCACAGCTGCCACAGCCCTGCACCCAGCAGTGTGCCATGGCACTGCCCAGCCAAGATACAGGCTCACCATCACTCTGCCAGCCTCTGCTCAGTCCCCCACATCCTCCAGTCATTGGTAATGCAGACAGATCCCCTTACCAAGACACAGGCGTGGGTCACAGCACAGCTGTACATGGACAGGAGCTAGTATGGGCACAGTCCTTCACACCAATCCCCCTGGCAAACCACACAGCCTCCAGTCCCAGTGCTGGTGCCAAGGCAAACCTTGTACCCTGCCCCCTGGGTGCTCCAGGACCCACATGGGTTTGCAGGACTGGACTGCTCAGCCCTGGGGTAGCATCACTGCTTTGTGGCTGATGGGGAGACAAGCTTGACCTGAGAAGGTAGGCTGCTGTCCCTGTCCATGTGGCACGACACACATGAGACCTCTCTTCGTGCTGGAGTGAGGACCCACAGCAAAGCTCAGAACAGGACTCTGTGCCCAGGACTGAGCTCTGATGGGGCTTCTGGGATGTGGACAGAAGCTGGGGGTGGGAGTCCCCAGTGAGGCTGGTCAGGGACATTAAGACCTATAAATGCTCCTGGGGTGCTGGCACAACCCTAGTACAGCTTCCCCAGCTGACTGTTCCCAGCCCTGCTGGCCTGTCCCGGCTTTCTAGGTGATGCTACAAAGGAGCTAGAGGGGCAGTCCTAGCCCCACAGCCTCAGCAGGTCCTGTCTTGCCTGCCATGCCCCCCATAGCTCTTGGTGCCCGACAGCTCCTGATACCTTGCCTCATTGACTCACCAAGCCCTGCAGCAGCCTTCAGCCCCCTTTCCAGGCTCTTGGAGAGGCTGCCAAGGTCCCGGCTTCACCATCTGTTTGAGCTCCCTCCTCCCACTGCAGAGGATCCATGGGGATGCTGCTGGAGGCCTCCCCACTGAGCATTCAACCCCGTGCTGCTCACCTGTCCCCCGGGGAGCCAGCAGCTCCACAAGGAGCTGCTCACAGGCATCACACTCCCCATGATGCTTGGCAGCTCTGGTAGCTTTTCTCTGCTTCTCCTCGCAGCTCATGTCTCCAAACGTGAGGCTTTTCATGGCTCCATAATAACTTGCAAATTACCCAGTACAAAAGGAGCTGTTTATACAACATTTCTGTCAGTCCCACAATTCGAGTGATGCTGCGGGGTTTCCGTGGAGACCCTGCACGTCAGACAAATCGTACAAATGTTACAGCTGGCATTAAGGGAATCTCCTGTAAGAGACAGAGGTCTCTGCTGGCCCCTCACAGCCCTGGGTAGGGACAGAGATGGGTAAACACATGAACTGTGGGGCTCATCTCTCAGGGTAGCTGCACCCAGGGCTTCCCTGCCTGGTACTCTCACCCTGTCCATGCATGCCTGTGGTCCTGCTGCACACACACAGCCTGTGCCTTCTTTTCATACTCAAGTGGGATTAAAAGACTCATCAGGGCTGCTGGGAAGAAGCACCAAGGCTTGGACTTGTCACACAGTAGTGCCAGGGCAAGGGTGCTGTCACCAAAGCGCCCACAGGGACAGCCCCAGGGCTGGCCCCAGGAAGGATCACCCTTGTCCAGCCAAAACACAGTCACTTGTATATCCTGCAGCTATCCTACATCTGCTGGTCACAGCTCCTGGCTGGCTGGGCACACAGCTCTTCCCTGCAACTGTGACTCCATAGCCATCCCTCAGCAAAAGCTTCAGGAGTGACTCTGGGCTGTCCCAGAGATGCTGCACCCCTGGGAATAGCTGGGTCACCTCCAAGAGGCTGTTCCTGCTGCAGGGACCAAAATTCCTTTCCAGTGCCAGCAGCACCTGCAAATTCCCCCACCAGGGCAAAGCTGAAGTCAGTGCAGAAGGTGGCCCATGGGAGGTGATGGCCAACTGAAACTAGGGCAGCCCCTCTGCCCTGCCCCAGCCTGGGGGCAGCCCTGACAGAGCCCTACTCCTCTGCAGGGCAGGGACCCAGGACAGGGAACGGTGGCCAGTGCAGCTGTGGCATGGACAAGAAGCAAACCTGGGGCAGGTGGCCCCACTGCCACCCGGCTCCAGCTTTGCCTGCTGGGCACACATCGGCCCCAAACAAAGCAGACTGCAAACACTTGCTCAAAATGCAGTATTAATTCTGCTGTTCCAAGAACCACAGCCCCCGATACCTTGCTGGGTCTCCTGGCTGGTCTGCACGGATCCTGACCCGGTACCACAGCTCTGGCCTGGCACCAGCCCCCTGCCCCTGGTCCCAGCCAGCAGCCCCCTTGTCTCAGTGCTTGAATAATTGATGGCAGTGTGTGCATGCGGCGTCTCGAGTAGGAGGAGGTCTGGGCATGAATCTTTCATGCCTTTGCACCTCCTGGAGCTGCTGGGGATGGTCGGCGGGAGGTGGGGATGTGCTGGGAGCCTTGGTAGGTGGGGACATTCTGTAGCTCTGTCCCCAGGGAAAATAAATACAGCAGCGGAATGTCCCTTGTCGCCAGCACTACAGCATCTTTCTGACCCTGTGGAGGAGCAGTGCTGTGCTGTCCCCCCTCTCCCAAGGGTGGGACACCCCAGTGTCCTCTCCAGCATTGCCTCCCTTGCTGTCACAAGAAGGATGCCGGAGCACGCAGTGCTTGCTGCAGGTGGAGAACACAGGGACACAAAACAGCAATGTGACCTTGGCTCTGGGCGCCTGGACATGGAGAGGGATGGCACAAGGCATTACATCCCTGCCCTGCCAGCCTCCAGCATAACCCCTAGCTGGGGCTGAGGGGCTGCATGCTATGGGGGAGAGCAGGCAAGAGTGCAAGCAGCAGGATGGAAGCAACCAGCTCCTTCCCAGTGCTACCATGCCATGGCACAAGCCAGCAGCCTGGTGTCAGGAGGCAGGAATGGCACTGGGAGTGCTGGGCAGCCCTGGAAGGAGGAAGGGGCTGTCGTCCCCTCATGCAGTCCCGAATATTGGTGCTATATTTACCCAACTGCAGGCCTGGGTTTCGGCCTCTTGCCTGTAACACAAGCCCTGCAGCCTGCCAGAATCTGAGGGGATGGCACATTCCTCAGCAAAAATAACCCTCCAGCAGCAGGCGAGAGGGCAGGGGTGGAGGTGACTGACTGGACAGCTGCACTCAGCACCCTGCTCACTGGGAGCAGACGTCTCGCTCCGACAGACCCTGGGATGGGAACCTGGCACACATGGCCACCCCACCAGCCCCCTGCCCAGGTGGATGGGGGCAGAGGTGGGAGCCACTCTGGGGCAGCTGGCATTAAACATGGGCACGGTGCTGCAAATCAGGGGACTAAAATTAGGCACTGAGATAAATGGCCAGGGATGCTGAGCCACCAGGGACACTGTCAGCACAGCCATCCCCAGTGGGCTCCACTGCCATTGCCATGCACCATTAGCTGAAAAATTATGCCCACATCACCACACTGTAACTCCTCACACAGGAAAGGTCCATGCAGGGCCACCATACACAGGAAGTTTCTGCCCCCTTTCCTGCCCCCAAATCCAGGCAGGTGCTGGCTGTTTCCTGGGCAGAGGAAAGGTTCCAAGACAGTTTGATTGCTGAGTGCAGGTGGAGGCAAATGGAGCAAGACCCTGCACTGGGAACCCAAGATGGACACATCCAACCTTGAAATGAGAGGCAGCCTGGGTGGGGAGGATCAGGCAGTGCTGGCACAGTGAAGGAGGGCTGGGCTCTAAAAGGAGATTAGCTCGGGTTCTTAAGAGGTGATTTAATCCAGTTTACAGGGAAAAAATTCAGGAGATGCAGCTGAGAGGTGATAAAGGCTTTAGCAAGCCTAGGAGCAATGGAGCTATGGTAGGGGTCAGGGCTGGCTGGAAGGATTTGGAGGCTCCCTGGTGGACCTGGGAAGCCCCTGGACCAGCCTGGTGCTGGTGTGAGAAGGGTCAATGCACTCCACCTGCACCTATGGAGCTGGGGCATGAGGGAGAACCTGCAGCAGGAGAGGGGAGGCACAGTGGGGCACAGGGGGGACAGCGTGGGACAGGGGGGATGGTGTGTCCCTGGTAGCCCCTGCACTTGGCTGCCTGGCCAGCCCCACACATGCTCTCCCCACTCCCCACAGTGAGCAGTGACGCACTCAGGGAACCTGGGAGAAGAACAGGAGAAAATCATTAGTGGGGTGGAGCGACAGATTCAGGGCAAGAGATTAGAGGAGCTAAATCGGGCTTGTGTGAGCAAGGGGGACTGCTGAGCTGGTGCAGGAGGAGCTTCCCAGGCTGAGTACAGAGATGGGCACCATGGAGCCGCCCCAGGCCACCAGCAGGGACCAGAGCCACCTCGGAGAGAGCCAGTGCTGGCCCCACAGAGATCTTCAGCCTGGCAGTGCACCAGGGAGAAAAGGGGCTCTGTGCCCACCAGAAACCACCACTCATCAGAGGCAGATGGAGCAAGGACACCACAAAATCTCCACATATAGGGGGCTGGGACCCCAAGTCCAGAGAAAGACTTTATCCTGCCTGGGGACCCTGCACACATCCCTGCTGCCCTGTAAGTGGCTGATGACCTAGCTCACAGAGTGCCCCAGGGAACAAGGATGGGGTGTCCCTTCCCAGTACAAGGATGGCAGAGCTTTGAGTGAAAGTTCCGTGATCCCTGGAGACCTGTCCAGCACCTGGTGGGATGTGGCGCTCTCTTGGCACTGCCACAGCACACACAAAGACAGTTCTGTGCTGGCATAGGGACAAAGCCACACCGGGGGCTGCCCTGCTCCTCGCTCAGCCCAGTGCCCCAGAGCCTGCACGGCTCCAGAGGTGTCTCTGGCCCAGGGATGCCTTTTTGGGTGGCTGTTTGCTCAATGGTGGTGCATCAAGGCCAAGAGCCTGCTGGGAGGAGTGCCCAAGGCAGGGTGACATTCACACTACTCGTCAGGCAATCCTGGCTGCTCTGTCCCTCCCTCAGCTGCCCCAGAAAGGCGGTGGTGAGGGCCGGTGGCTGGGAATTGGGAGCAGGGAAGAGTGCGTCAGCACAACGGAATGGGCGCCTGGGGAAATCAGGCGGTGCCGTGCAGCAGCAGTGGGGCCTGGGCCGGTGTGGCCATGGAGAGGTGCAGCTGCACGCCAGAGCATGAAAACAGGGTGACCCCCCTGCTGCCCACCTGGGACAGTGCATGTCTCCCATTCTGCACACACTTCACCCCACATCCAACTGCTCCATGCCACAGTCCCCAAAGGTGTGATGCACACTGACTCCACACAGACTCACTGCAGGGCAGAACCCCTGCTGCACACTTCTCTGCTCCTACTGCTACCCCACCAGGCTCCTGACAGAAACCTTCCTCCATCCTCCAAATACCACTTCTCCAGACTCCTGGCTCACACCTCCAGTGCTCCCCTTCAGAATTGTGAAGGCTCCTTCTGACCTGCCACAGTCATCCAGTCCCCTGCTCAAGGTGCAGCATCTCTGGTGTGCCTCCTGTGCTGCAGAGTCCCAGGTGCAGCTCCTCCCCTGGAGCCTCAGGGCTCAGTGTTGCTTCCCCCACTCCCCATCCTCCTGTCCATCCACTGTCCCCATGCAGACAGTACAGCTCACATCTCAGAGCAGTGCCACCCGCATCCACACTCCCCAACACTCGGGCCTTCAACATCCTAGGGAGGCGGCATCCATCCTCCACGAGGAAGAATTTGTTCACCAAAAGGGTTGTCAAGTACTGGAACAGAATGCCTAGGGAAGTGGTGGAGCCACCATCCTTGGAGGTATTCAGAAGACATGTAAATGTGACACTTAGGGACATGGTTTAATGGTAGACTTGGCAGTGCTGGGTTAAGGGTTGGATTTATCATCTTAGAGGTCTTTTCCTACATAAATAATTCTATGATTGCATGATTCCATGATGATGTGGCAGAGGGGGCTGAGCCCCAAACCTGCAGGACAAAGCCCACCCATGCAAGGGCAGCAGTCCCCATGCACTCCCTCTCTGGCTGCTGCACCCAGGGGTGATGGTGATGAGCAGAGGGGCTGCCACAGGGATGAGCAAATGCTTGTTAATTTGCCTTGGCTAATTAACTACCAAGGCCTCGCCTACTGCAGGGAGCAGGCTCCACCTACTTGTCAGCCCCGCCTCTCACATGTTAGGCTCCTCCTCCTCCTGATCACACTGGGGTTCCAGTTCACCCTGTGCATTTCCAGTGCCTGGTAAAGCTATCATGGTGATCCTACGGGAGTTCTGCCCGTGGGCAGCTGGTGGGGGGGTACCGAGGACCGTGTTGGTGGTTGTGGTGGGTGGTACCACCAGTACCATGTGCCCAATCCCCATCTCTCTCTCTCTCGTTCTCTCTCTCTCCTCCTGCCCCAGCAGGCTTGTCATCACATGCTCCCAACACCTCTGTGCCCAGTGCTGGCACCCAGCCTGGCCTGGCAGCGGGTACTGCAGCCACATGCTCGCTCCAGGCTGGAGAGCCACCCCAGTGCTGCCGGCACCGGGCACCCCAGCCTGCAGCAGGGTGGGCACAGCAAAGCTCAGCAGCCCTGTCTGGCCCCAGGGCACGCACTGCATCCAGAGCCTACAAAGCACTGCTGCCACCCTCGGCGAACCGTGCCAAGGTCTGTGCCAGCACGGCCGTGCTGGTGGCCACGTCACCCTTACCTTCCATGTCAATGATGGCCAGCACAGCACTGGTCATGGCCTCTCCCTGCTCATTCTCGGCGACGCACGTGTACACACCGGCATCCTCCTTCTTGCTGTCCCGGATCCAGAGGGTGCCATACTCCTCCCCACCCTGGGCCAGCTGCTCCTCGTTTCGGTACCAGCGGAGGCTGGGCCGGGGGTTGCCCACCACCACCACTCGCAGCCGGATGTCACAGCCGGTGCCGATCGCCGCATTCTTCAGTTTCCTCACAAAACACGGTGCTGCCAGGCGAGCTGAGCCCTCCTCGGGCGGCCCCGGTTCTGCAGTGACCTTGGCGCGCTTCGGGGGGATGCCAGGGCTCGGCGGGGCTGCCCGGGGCTCCCCACCAGCCCTACTCGTGCCGCTGCGTCCCTGTGCTCGGTGCATAGTCTGCAGCTCCCCCACCGCCACCCGCGACCCCTGTCACCCCAAACCAGCACGTTGTGCCCTTCCTCTCCTCCTGCCTGCAGTCTGGGGGTGCTGGGTGCCTGACTGGGGCCCTGGGCAGTGGCGACCCCCCAGTTCAAACGCCGTCCGGTTCGGTGCCTCCCCGCACGGGCTGCAGCCCCAAAGGTCGCAGCACTGTGGGCAAGCGGGGGGCTATATTTAGGCTGGGACTTGGGTTCCTGCTCGCCCAGCCGCCACTCACCAAGCGCCCCGTGCAGTGTGGCACTCACACCCCATGCTCTGCTGCAGCCCCAAGCCCGCCCAGCGCCTCGGCACCTGCTCCTCGCCGGCCGGGGTGCGAGTCCCGTGGGTGCTGCCTGCTCGCTGAACCGTCCCCGTGCCGGGGCCGTGGCGTCCCCCCCCTCACCCGTCCCGTCCCGTCCCGCGCAGCCCCCGGCGAGCTGCTCTCCCTCTGCCCCCTCTCCTGAAGTGGCAGCTGCCTCTGATATGTCACATTCCTTGGCTGGGCTCCCCCTCTCTGCGCCTGCTGCCCCGTCCCTGCAGCCCAGCTCCACTTGCAAAGATAGAAAAGGGCCAGCACCTTTCCATATTAGCTGAGAGGCTCGGGGGGGACCCAGCCTTCCTCCCCCGCTTCCCCTTCTCCTGCAGTGTCATTGGATCAGGGCAGAGAGAGACCCTGACGGCATGTGGAGGGAAAGAACACCGTCATGCTTCCTGCAACGCAAGAACCCGGGCAGGAGCCAGCCCTTCGGGGCCCGTTCCCTCCATTCCCAGCAGACAGCAGAGCTGGAGATCCCAGCATCCCTGATCACCACAAACTCAACCTGCCCGGAGGGCTGCAAACACATAAAGACTCCATTTCTCTAACTGAGCCCCTGCCTCGCTGCCCTGGGCAGTGTGGGGCCCAGCCAGCCCTGCTGGAGCTGTTCGGCCCGTGAGAGCTGCCACACGCCGGGCTCCAGGCAGCGAGCAGTCAGGGCGGTCTGTGCCAGATGCTGCCTGGCCATCCCTGGAGAAGGCAGGGCTTGCCCATCTCCGGGAGCGGTGGCACCGGCCTGGGCACCTGGCCCCAGCCGCCCTCGCCAGGGGCTGTAAATCTGCGTGAGCAGGACACCAGCGACACGACACGGTGCTTCCTTCCCAGCTGCAGGCCAGCCCCGACGGCTTTGGCATAGCCCATTGCCACCAGCCTGAGAGTGCCAGCAGTGGAGCATCACCAGCAAGAAGAAAGAAGATCCCAGGATTTCCCAGCTTGGATGGCTGCGGCATAATGGAGTGGGATGCCTTGAAAAAACCCACTGCCTGGTTGCAGAATGGCTGAGCCAGAAAAGGCTGAGCAGAGAGGCCTGGGGGCCTCTTCCCTGCCCTGCAGGCAAAGGAATGCTTTGTCCCCAGCCTGCGCCCAGGGGCTGAACTCTGGCACAGCCAGCCTGGGCCGGCAGGGAGGGAGGTGTCATCCCAACCCGCGGTAACCTGGGGACTGTCCTCGATGTCACAGGGCCACCTGCTGGACATATCCCTTGAGATCCAACACTTCCCAGTTGGGGTTTGCCACGCTGGCCTCTCCATCAGGGACACCCCCAGCCCACTCCCCACTGCTGGCAGTAGCACATGCCTTGTCCCTAAAACATCACCCCTTGCTCAGCCCACTGCCCCCCCCGGCATCTGCTGCCTGGCAGAGTTTTGTGGACCGTCCGAGATCTCCCAGGGCACAGCAACCCTGAATTGCTCTCCCACATAGGATGCTCAGTTCTGGGTTCCATTACAGCACCCCCATTGCTGGGTAGAAGGAGCTGAAGTCAAGATGCCCACAACCTGACCACAGGGAGCAGGGCACGTGTGTTGGGAGGAAGAGGGCATACGGTGCTGGCAGGTTGAGGCCAGAGGTTGAGCCCGGGACGCAAGCATAGGGCGGTGGGTCTGATGCCCACAGGGTGCAGGGGAGGAGGTCACTTAGGGATGATGGCTTTGCTTGGTGACACTTGGATGGGCTTGGAGAAGTCCCAGGCAGGTGTGGATTTGGGCAGGGCTGTCCCAGGTGGGGGTAAAGAGGAGGTGGCTGTGGAGCTGAGAGCCACCAGGACATGGTGTGTGACCCTGGGTGTGTGTGGGAGATATGGGACCATCACCCAGAGCCCAGAACCTGGTCAGGGCTTAGCCATCACTGGGGCCTGTCCCAGCAGGACTTCCCCACCAGTGCAGCTGGGAAACCCACCACCTCAGGCAGCAAAATGCTCAAGAACCTTCAGTGTAAGTACACACCTTTAGGGGGCCCAGCAGCCTAGGGAGGAGACAGCCCAAGGAGTTGCTGGCTCCTCAATCCACCTGGCCCTTGTGATGCCTCTCCCAGGTGCTGCCTCCCCACCATCCCATCCCATCCCCTCTCTGCCCCAGAGATGCACTGAGAGGACAGGGTGATGCTCCGCTGTTTATTTCAGCCGCCTGAAGAGTCTCATACACGTGGTGGGGTGGGGGGTGCATTGGGGCGAGGGTTGGGGATGCCTGCCCTGGCCCCCTGGGCCTCTCTCCGGCTCCTTTCATTCTCTCCCCCCTCTCTCCCATTCACTCACTCCTCCTCTCTCCTGTGTCCACCTGCGGGTACCCTCTCGGCTCATGAGCCTGGCCCCGTGCAGCCTCCTGCTGCTGGGGGTCCCCGCCACGGGGGGGGCGGGCACTGCCCTCCTCTGCCCCACGGGGCTGCCTCTTGGGCCGGGGGGAGCCAGGGGCCTGAGCCCCCCTGGGCTGGGGGGACATGCAAGCTGGGGGCCCCCTGGCTCTGAGCTGGGCAGAGAACAGGAGGCTCAGCCCAGACCATGCCTAGCTTTTCCCCATCCCAGCACCGCTGCTGTGCACCTGGAGAAGTGCCAGCTCCAAGGGGGCCGGCGGTGCTGGTGGAGGGGGATGGGTCCCCACTCGTGTGGGATGAACCCCAAGCCTGTGCCCAGCGTGGGAAGTGGCCTATGGGGAGATCCAGAACCTGCTGCTGGGACCGTCCGGCTCTCCGTGGAGCTGGCCCAGGCCACCACCTGCTCCCCCCAGCCCCTCCCACCTGTCCCGTCCCTCCCTCCTGCCGCCCCCCCCGGCCCTGGCCTGATCCTGACGCTGGCGTTGCTGCTGCGAAGCTGCAAAAGCAGAGCGAGCCTTTTGAAGCCGGAGGAGAGAGCCCAGGGGGTGTGGGGGGCCCAGAGGCAGCTGCATGGGGGAGACTCCTCAGGCAGTGCCGGGGGAGCGCCGAGAGGTGAGGTGGGGGGCAGGAGGGGGGCATGGCGGAGGGACGGAGGCAGGGACAGAAGGTGCCAGTGGGCTGCTGGAGCAGCCTCCTCTACAGCACTTCATGCTGCTGCTGAGTCGCCTCACTCACTACCTGTGGGAGAGAGGCACCGTGAGACATTGCTGTGCCACACCAGAGCCCCGAGAGTGGGGACAGGCACCATGCTCCATCCTCTGCCTCCCAACCACCCTCCGGTGCCACCCTGCGCTCACCTCCCCATCACGGGTTTCGATGGTTTTGATCATCACGGTCTTTTTGGTGTGCACCTCAGAGCCCCGCTGCTCTGGGCTGGTCTCTGCAGGGGGAAGACACAGGGAATGGGACCACAGGGACATGTGGCATGGGGGACACAGCAGTGGGCCTGGGGTCACTGAGGAGCTTCAGCAGCCTTGGTTTAACCCCCCTCCTCAGCTCACAGCAACACCCAAACAAGTGCCCCCACACCAGGGGCTCTGTGTGGCACCTGTGTGTCTCCAACCTTCCAGCCTGGCTATAAACCCCCAGGAGGGACATTTGCCCCAGAAGTGGGGAACTCAGGGGACTCGTCCCAGGTCCCCCTCCTCATGGAGTGATGCTCACCTCGGAAATTGAGTGCAGAGGCGAAGGTCTGGTGCATGGGGATGCTGATCCTGTGGGAACACAGAGGGGAAAGCTTAGCACCAGCCAGCCCTAGCCCTCAGGTGTGTCCTCACAAAGTGAGGACCCCAAAAAACCACTGACCCTGCTGGTTCCCCCAGCTTCTCCTGCCCCCCTTCCACTCACCGGTTCTCCTCGCCCTCCAGCAGCTTGCGGTATGTGGCGATCTCCACGTCCAGGGCCATCTTGACATTGAGCAGGTCCTGGTACTCACGCAGGTGCCGGGCCATCTCATCCTTCAGGTGCCGGATCTCCTCCTCCAGGCGGGCAATGGTGTCCTGGTACCCACCGGCCTCCCCCGCAAAGCGCTCCTCCATCTCCCGCATCTGGCGCATCAGTGAGTCGTTCTGGAGAGATGGGGGTGCTCAGTGAGGGGGGAACCCAGAGGAGCACCTGGGATGGGAACTGGGGATGCCAGGGCATCCTGGGGAGAGCCATGGTCAGCCCTGGGCTGTGTCCAGCTGATGTGGGACCATGATGGGTGACTGTCATCCTCCACCTGCCCAGCGCTGGGCAGCAGGGTCTGATGGGGGCAAGCTGGGCATGTACTGGGCAACCCTGGTGCCCAGGACCTCCAGCAAAGCCATCCTACCCTAGCAAGAGGGCACAGAGAGCTGCAGAAGCACTGGATGGCTGCCTGGGGGTGGCACTGGTGGCTTCTGGTTGGCTCCAGTGACCATGACTGTCAGAATGGGACTGTTGTGCCCTGTTTGTTTGCAACCACCTTGCCAACCTGCAACCAGACACCTCAAGCCCTGTGCCCGCCTGCCTGGAGCCTCCCAGGCTGGGTCACATTTTACAATCTGCACGTTGATTCCAGGACTCTGCCAAAACACTTTACAGGAGCCCAGGCCACTGCTGGGGGAGGTGCAGCCCAAATGCAGGGTACAAGGCCCTCTACAGCAGCAACTCAGAGAGCTGGGAAGACCCCCCCCCACCCCAGAGATGTCCCAGAGGTCCCTGAGCAGCCTTGGAGCAGCAGGTCCCTGCAGGGAAGCTGGGGATATTCCCAGTGCTGCCCTTAGCTCACCGTGCCCTTGAGGGCATCAATCTCGCAGGTGTAGGACTGGATCTGGTGCCGGTACTCCAGCATCTCCTGTTTCGCCTGCCTTAGCGCATCATTGTTCTTGTTGGCTGCCTGCGTCAGGTCAGACACCTGGGGAGAGACCATGGTCAGTGGGCACAGCCACCGAGATGGAACCGGCTGTGCCAGAGCCAGCCTGGAGCTCGCTGCCCCCCATACCTTGGACTTGTACCACTCCTCAGCCTCAGCGATGTTCTTGGCAGCAATGCTCTCGTACTGAGCACGGATGTCCCGCAGCGCAGCTGTCAAATCAGGCTTGGAGATGTCCATCTCCACCTGGATGTGCTGCTCCTGCAGCTGTGCCTGCAGCTCCCGGATTTCCTGTGTAGGCAAGGTGACATCTCAGGGCACCCACTCCATTTTCCCTGCCCCGTGAGTGCCTTTGGAAAAGAGGGCCACTCCTGACCTACCTCTTCGTGCACCTTCTTGAGGAAGGCGATCTCCTCCTGCAGGGACTCAATACGTCTTTCCAGGTCGATGCGTGCTAGTGTGGCTGCATCCACATCCTAGGAGGGACACAGAATGAAGGATACTGGGGGGTTGCAGGGAGAGCACAAGGGCTGGAAGGTGCAAAGCTGTGTCCAGGACCGTGCCCTGGTGCTGGGACCAGGCTGGTGGAGGGAGATGGGGGTGGGAAGGAGGGTGGGCGTCCCACACAACACTAAGGGGATAGGTACTCACAGCTCTGAATGCAGCAAGGTTGTTCTCAGCCTCCTCCTTCAGCTGGATCTCCTCTTGCAGCCTGTAGGCAGAGAAGGGAGGCTAGGGGGGTCTGGAGGAAGCACCGTCCCTCCATGGTGATGTCCCCCTGAGCTGTCCTTAAGCCCAGCATGGCCCGATAGGAAGAAAACAGATTGTCCTGTGTTCCCGGCAGGCAGCGGAGGACTGGCGGGGGGCCAGGGGCTCTTCCTCCCATTCCCTATTATAGTCAACGCCGGAGAGATCACAAAGACATGAGGTCAGCTCAGTGCCACGCGCCCTGCCCCAGCCCTTATAGGGGAGAGTGACCAGCAGCTGGGGGGACAGGAACTGGCACAGGGGGTCCAAGAGATGGCCATCAGCTGAGCTATCCCAAGGAGTGCAGGAGCACAGACAGGTCTCAGTGGTGCTGTGGGATGGGGTGTGAAGTGGGGACTGCTGCGGGGGAGGCTCAGGTCAGGGCTGGAGATCCAGGCTTGTGCCAGGGAAGGGAACAGTACTGCAGGCTGCATGTCAGTAGAAAGGCATCGGGGAGGAGATGGAGGCGCCCAGGTGGTGCTGGCACATGGGGTGGCAGAAACCCAACACCCATTTGTTCTGGGCCCTGCTCCTCCCCTGTCACTGAGAGTTCCTTCATGCCACCACCCCCAGCTCGCCAGCATCAGGGAGGACCCCAGCGCTGGCCGTCTGTGGTGGTGGCTGGGGTTACAGAAGGAGGCAGCAGGCTGTGTCACCCCCAGGAAATGGTGTCCCCAGGGCACAGGGTCTAGGAGAGAAGGTGCAGACCATCATCAGAACATACAGCTCCCCTTGAGTATCTGCCCCTACTGCCAGGTTTCCAATGCTCATCAGTCCCTGGGGGTTCTCTCAGCCTGGCCACCCTTGTGGATAATCCCCACTCTCTTCCCCAGCACCAGCCAGGTCCACAGCATCCCTGGGGTCTCCCACTGCTCACAGGGCACCATGGACACTCACAGCAGGCCTAGAGCATCCCTGGCCTATGGAAGTGCAGCCTCTTCCTCCCCTCCCTCCTTCACGTCCGGAGCTGATGCAGCACCCTCCCTGGGTTATCTGTCCCCTCGCTTCTGCCTGCCTGACTGCATCATCAATCCCACAGAACTCAGCCCTCCCCTGTGTGAGCAGAGATGGGGACCTCAGGGTGAGGTGCGCTTTGATCTCCCAGCTCTGGGTGTCCTGAGGTGTCACAGCCCACCCTCAGCCCCCCTGCAAGGGAGGGCATAGCAGACACCCCTGCTGTGGGAGCCACTCTACCCTCTGGTCGCCACCAGGGCAACCAGAAAATGATCAAGGGGGACAAAGTACTGGGGCCATGATGGGCTCTGAGCATGAGGCACAAGGACAGCAGTAAGCACCTGAGGGTCTGCCAGGGTGAGCTCTGCCCCCACCCACCCCTAGGGATGGAGATGCCCGGATGGATGCCCACAGGAATTTCTCCAGGGGCCCCCACTCACTTCTGCTTGAGTTTCTGCAGGTCATCGAGCAGGTTGTCGCGCTCAACCTCCACACGAGCCCGCTGGTTGGTGAGCAGGTCCACCTGGCGCCGGAGCTCCCGCAGCTCCTCCTCGTACATCTCTGCCACGCGGGTGGGCTCCTTGCCCCGCAGGCGGTTGACTTCGGCCACCATGAGGGCATTCTGCTGCTCCAAGAAGCGCACCTTTTCGATGTAGTTGGCAAAACGGTCATTGAGCTCCTGAAGCTCCACCTTCTCGTTGGTGCGGGTCTGGAGGAACTCCTGGTTCATGGCATCGGCCAGGCTGAAGTCCAGCAGCTCGCCAGCACCCTGGTAGGCACTTTGGTAGGAGCGCAGGGGCGTCACGCGGGTGGTGCGGAAGGTGGACAGGCTGGGGACGGCCGAGGTGCGGGACACCTGGTACACGCGGGAGGTGACGGAGCTGCCGCTGCTGCCCTTGCTCCCGAAGGAGGCACGAGGGAAGACCGGGGAGCCGCCAAAGGTGCGGCGGTAGGAAGAGACCCGCTGGCTGGAGGAGTAGGACTGGCTCATGGTGGCGGCGTGGGGAGGCGAGGCCGGAGCAGGGAGCAGGCAGAGGGCTGGCGAGCGGCCGGCACAGCTCGGAGAGGCGTCGGGAGGGACTGCGCGCCGCTATTTGTATCCTGCTGACATCACCCGCCCCTCCTGCTGCCGGGCAGCTGCGGGATGCTGCCGCGGGGGGATGGCCGGCGGCCCCCGCCCACTGCCCCTCACCTGCCCGCACCCCCCGGCAGACAAGGACCGCTGGGCAGCCCCGGAGCTCCCTGGTGAGGCCTTGACACCGGCCCACACTGCTCTGCCCCGTCCCTGGGGGTGCGAGGGGAGGAAGTGAGGCAGGCTGGTGGTGAATCCCCGATCAGGGTGCAGTGCCACCCACAGGGGGCCCGGACAGACAGACAGACAGCCTAGGCTTACGCCATGGAGGGAAAGAAGGGAACTCAGAATTTCACAACGTCACTTGACCCCCTTGAGCCAAACCCCGTGCCAGGTAGCTGTGGTCCCCAAATTGGTCTTGAGCACCCCAAGAGGCCCCTGATGGTGCTCTGACCCACCCACCGGCAAGACCCTCTGGCTCAGGTCTCCCTGTGGGGCCAGCCTCCAGCCCCCCCATCCTAAAAGTGAGCAAGGAAGGGCCCCGAAGAGGGGTTGATGTGGGGGGACCCCTGCCCTGAGCGTGCTTGTACTGACCCACCACCCAAACTCTCCTTTTGACATGGGGGGCTGAGCACTGGCCAGGGTCTGGGCACTTTCGGAGTGCTGCTGAGTGACCCCGAGCAGGTGCTGGGTCCGAGCCCCAGTGACGGTGACGTCAGCCCCTGTCCTCGCTCCGGCACATTCCCAAAGCAGCAGGCACTCAACCAAAATAGCCTCCCCAGCTCATACTCGTGGGGTGTGGGACATACATACGTGGTATTTATAGTGGGGGAGGCACTCTGTTAACCCTTCTTGCTCCAGGCATGTGGAAAGCACAGCTGGATGGCGACCCTGCCTGGAGCAGCCCTAGCCCCTCTCTGGTCCCCACCACCCTAAGAGCAGAACAAAGTCCCCAGGTTATCCCAAGGCACAGCAGGCTCTGCCCTGTCTCCTCAGTTTTCCCCTTGACCAGGAAGTACACTGGGGATCAGAAAGCCCAGCCCAACTCAACAAAAACTCCCAGAATGGGGAATTTCTGAGTCTGTTTGAAAACCCCCCATTTACAGCTTCCTGGACAAGTGGTGGGCCAGGTCAGGGACCCTCAGGGCCTTGCACAAACCCATGACAGCTAAAAAGGAAATCCTGCGGGAGGGTGGCCATGCTGGCGGAACCTCTCATGAGGGCTCCCCTTGCCAGGGCAGCACCCCCTCCTCCCCAGGCTCCCCAGCACATCTGGTGACCCCCAGCTCTGTCCAAGCTGGGCTGTTTTGGCTGACATCAGCTGGCTCAGCCCCAGTGCCTCTGTCCCTGAAGGCCCTGGTGGAGGGGACCACTGTGCCACTGGGCACAGGGTGACTCCGCAGCAGGACAACACTCAGCCTTGCCCGGCCCTGCACCTCCCAGCCTTCTGTCCTGGCTGTAACGCAGAAGCCAACCAATGCGATGGCTCAACCATGGAAACTTCAGCATCAGGCAAAGGCTCTGGCTTGGTCATGGAAGTATTCTCAACTGCCCTGGCTCTGGGAGGAACCCTTCCCTGCTGCCTCCCTGCTCCATGTCACTTGGGGAGTCAGCTAAAGTCTGGGTCACATGGACATGCAGGGGGCAGACACTCAATGCCCTGCATCCCTTCTGCCCCTCCAAGACCCCCATCCCTGGAGCCTCTCCCAGCCACCCAGTTGCAGAATGATGTGGCGTCTTCCCAGAGAGTACAAGCTGCCTGGAGGAGCCTGCCTTTAAAAGGGAAGGTATTTCCAGATGGGGTTGTTTCATCCCAGTGCAGGGAGAGAATGGAAGAAAGGGGGGCTTGTGGGGGGAGAGTAGATGGAAAAACAGACAGCATCCTTCCTCCTTCTGGCCCCATTCCCAGTATGCCCTGCACATCCCAGAGCCCTGCACGTGTGCCCTGCCTGTGCTGCAAGTGCCGGCAAGCCAGCCCTTAGCTGGTGTGCAGAGGAGCAGGTGGGTGCCCCGTGAGGGGGACTCAGGGCACCTGGGACAGCACACCACCAGCAACAGAGTTCAGCCATCCCTTTCCATGACCCCACCCCACTGCTGCACCAGCTGGGAGTGTGGGGAGGATGGGCTCCGCAGGGATGCTGTGTCCAGAAGTGCCTGGCACCCTGCCCTGGTGTTTCAGGTAGCTTGATGCAAATCCCATCTCAGGCCTGGGTAGCCCTTGTTCCCATCCTTGTCCCACAGAGCAGGGGGATGCAGGGTTGGGGTGCTCCAGGGAGAGGAAATGTACTCTTGGGCACTGCTGTTTGGAGGGGAAGCAGCTCAGAGGGGTTAACCAGAGTCATCCTCCTGACCCTGCTCTAGGGCAGACTGTTTGAAGTGGCCTTTCCTTAGCTATTGTGACAGCCTTCCTGTATGGCTCTGGGCAGGCAGGGGCCCCATGTCGTGCAGGGCGGTGGACAAGCCTCTTAGGAAATCCCCATCTGCTTGGAGAATCCAGCATGACAGGAAGGAGGGATGAAGTGTTGGACCCTGAGACTCTGCCTGAGTCCCATCCCAGGGACAAGATGCCAAACACTCTGTGCCAACTAAAGACCCAGAGGCTGCAGAAAGTGAGGAGGCTGCAGAAGCCAGAAGTGCAGGGCTGTCTCCTGTCCTGTCCAGCCCCGTTCAGGCTCCCCACAGCTCCATCCCAGGCCAGGCTGACCCAGACCAGCGGAGCCTGGGAAGTGGCTCCTGAACCCCCGCACTGGCCTGGTCCCAGCTTCCATCAAACCTTGGATGAGACTGCTGCCGGGAAGGCATTTGGAGCTGGAATGTCAAACAACTCCCTCTGGTCATGACATCCCTGTGAGCAAAGCCAGCTGCATCCTGCAGCCGCCCCTCCTTCCTGGCCCTCCCTCCCTGCTGTTCCCCCAGGATTTAAACCCAGCACAGCCTCCTTGGGCTGCAGGCGTCTTGGGGCTTGAAGCTAGACAGGATGTGGGGACAGGGTGCTCCTTGTCCCTATACCCTGCCACTAGGACTCCAGTGCTCCCTTACACTTGGCCTTAGCTCAAGGGTGAGTTGAGGAATGGGAATGAAGCAGCGAGGGTTCCATCCCCCTCGCTCCTGACCCCTGGCTGTCTTCCTTCATCCCGCTCCTTTTACAGCCATGAGCCTCCCAGACGCCTTTACCCTAAGAGGGAAGGACTGTGAGGCCCATTCCCCAGCGCTGACGGATCCAGGCCGCATGCTATTGTCTAAATAGGAGGTGGCTCTCCCTCCCTGCCTGGGCCAAGGCCCAGACTGGCCTGATGGGGTCTCAGGAGCTGGTGGGTGCCATAAAGTCTGCATTCCCCTTCCCGTCACTGTTCATCCCAGCTGCCCCCGTGCCTTCGCCCACTCCAGAGCTCAGGACCAGGGGGTGCACAGACTGTTTGCTCCTGGTCCCCACCCCCATGTCCCCAGGTGATGGGGATGCTAAGGACATTGTCCTGTTTGTGAGTGGCACAAGAATTCTGGGGATGCTTGGATGCCCCCATGGCAAGCATGGATGCCAGGGGTGTCCAGATGCAACCTGTACTGATGCTAGGAGGTGTTTGCTCACCTCCCTTGGTCTTTGCATGCCCTCTGGGTGAGTTGTTGCCTCCATGTTCCACAAGGATGCTGGGGGTGAGCTGTTGCCCTGAGTCATGTATATGATGGGGAGACCAGCTATTTCCATGTCCATGTGGATGCTTGAGGCATGCACCTGCCCCATCACTCATCTACAGCTGGCCCTGTGATCCATGGGGATACTGGGGATGTTCCCCCTTCCCTGCTGCCTAGGGGCAGGCTAAACAGTGTCCTCTTGGTGCATGGGGACATTCACCTGCCCCAGTGGTCTGGAGTCACTAAGGATGCCCAGCTGCCCCTGTGATCCACATGGACATGGGGGTGACTGAGTGGCTGTGTGATCCATAAGGATGCTGCAGGCCTCGATAGCATCACCCATGCCAGTGAGATGAGGTAGCATTACCCTCTGCATCACTGATGGCTCACGTAAGGCATGGTGGCCATTTGCTCAGCCTCCAGCAATTCCTGGGCACTGATTTCACTTTCCCATGCTCAGACACGTGGGCCGGGATGCGGGGGACTGCCTCGACGGATGCCATCCCTTTGCTCATCCTGGCAGGGCTGGCAAGGGAGGGTCTGGGCAGCCTGGCAGGCAGTGGGAGAAGGGGGTGGCACTTCCTGGATCTCTGCTGTGTTTACAGTCTTTGTCCTGGGCTATCTTTCCATTAACCCCTTCCAGCAGGGAGGGCTAAGCACTGCCTGCCCATCCCCAGAGCCTGCTGCCAGCAGGGAACACTTCTTGGAGCAAAGCCTGCCCAGAACTCCACCTGGGCTGCCAGGGGACATAGGATGGGCCACAGTGCCCTGTCCCTACTGGTCCTGTCCCTGCCAGGCACCCCTGGGAGCACACATGAGCCCAGAAGCAGGGTGCAGACTTGCAGAGGAGGAGCTGGTGCCGTTTTGGAAGGGCTGCCTGTGGCTCCCTGCTACACTGGCTGATCCATGGGGCAGCGTGGCATGGGGACAGAAGCACTGTCTTCCCAGGAGCATGGTGATGGGGTAGGGGGCAACCATGGCAAGTGCTGTGCAGCCCTTGGCACCCAGCCAGGGGTGAGTCAGAGCCCACCCGGATATAGCCATCGGGAGCTTTTTCTGGAAGCCCTGCTGTGCCAGGAATAGCTGTGGCAGCCAAGGCACTGCCCTTTGCTCACAGCGGCAGGGCTAGACAGAGGCCACACCCGGCCCTGCCACTCACTGCTGCTCTGACACCCCAGATCCAGGCACGCCCTGCTCCTGCACACACACACCCCGAGAACCATCTGCCCTGAGCACCCACTGGGTACCCATCCGCTCTGGGCGTCCACCAGCTGGGGAGCCATGGGCTCTAAATGTCCTCAGATGTCCCTCAGGCACAGCCTGGGAACCATCCAAGAGCACCTGGCCCTGAGCTGGGTTCTGGCAGCAGAGGGGGGTGATGCTGGCAGGAGGAACCTGGGGATGGCTGCCTGGCATGCGTGTCCCTTTGGCACATATATCCCAGCTCTGGGCTGGAGTGCTGGGTGCTCCCAGTCTGGTCCCAGCCTGGGGGGGCCTGGCCTGGGGGCCTGGGCCTGTGTTGTGCTGTGGTTGACATGGAGACCCTCCAGCTGTCTGTTTGCAGGGTGCCAGGCAGCGGGAGTGCTCATTCTCATTTGGTGGTGGGGAGAGGCAGGTGCTGGGGGCTGGGAGCATAAATCCAGAGCTGTCAGGAGCTCTCAGCACGACAGGTCACAGGGTCAGGGGCAACAGGACCACCAGTTTCCAGTCCTCAGAACATGGCTGGAATCTCCAACTAACAGGGTGCCCATACGGGTGACTCAGGAGCTGGGAATCCAGCTGGCACCCAACACCTGGACCCCATGCAGCACTCACAGGCTGCCATGTCCATCTCCCAAGGCCACACACCCATTGCTAGGAAGAAAGGATCCTGCTGGGAAATGATGAACGAGGACCGATTGAAACTCAAAACCCCACTACTGCATCCAGCCCATGCAGGGAACACAGCCAAGGGCAGGAGGCACCCTAATCAATGCAAGTCCAAGGGGTCCTATCCCTTGGGAGTGCCCCTGGGGCTGACAGGCAGCTGGGGTACTGCCCTGCCACCCTGCCAACTCTCAGGAGCCAGTGCATTGCTGTCACTCAGAGATGTTTGTCTCCAACATGGCACCAAGGGTTTGTGCCTTGTTTCCTTGTTTCCCAGGCAGTGCCAAGGCAGGGGAGCAACAACGATGAGGGGCTGCAGCTTGGCTGTGACCCACTCCAAGTATGCTCAGCCTTGGGGAAGTGAGTGTGTTTTCCTGTGCACTTGTACTCCACAGGCCAAGCTCCATTTTGGGGCAGCCCCTGCTCCCTTGGTTACCCCCAGAATGGGTGACCATCCTTGTGAAGCCTGTCCGTGTCCCTTGCTTCCCACCTCAGCCCCTCCTGGCCGTGTCCCTGTTCCACCCACCCTTAATTCAGCTCTGCCCTAGCCTTGCCAGGCGCCGTGTTTGCATGGTCTGGACCAGGCTGTGGGGTGAGGGGTACATGGTGTGGATTGCACAGTGTGGGGTGCAGGGTGAGAGTGTGATGTGGATGATGGGGGGTACAGTGTGCGAGGTGCAGGGTGTGGATCGTGGGGTCACAGGTTGTGGGGCACAGGGTGCACATTGTCGCTTGCAGGGTGTGGATTGCAGGGTGCATGGTGCAGGATGCAGGGTGCGGATTGCGGGCTGTAGGGCTGGGCGCAGATTGCGGGTAGGGATTGTGGGCTGTAGGGTTGGGTGCAGATTGCAGGGTGGAGAGTCCGGGGCTCGGGGTGCAGGCTGCGCATTCCTCCGGGCCAGCAGGGGACGCCGGCGNGGGCCGGGTTTTGCCGGCGCTGGGCGGTGACGGCGGTGCCCTCAGGTGGCGGCGCAGGGCTCGAAGGCGGCGGCGCAGGCGGCGGCGCAGGAACTGGTGAAGTTCGTGAACCGCAGTCCCTCGCCGTACCACGGTGAGCACCCGGATCCCTCCCCGGCCCTCTTCCCCTTCCACGCGGGCGGCCCTGATGGCTCTTCCCTCCACAGTGGTGGCCGAATGCCGCAGCCGGCTACTGCAGGCTGGCTTCCAGGAGCTGAAGGAGACGGAGCACTGGGACGTGCGGCCGTCGCAGAAGGTAGGCCCGGCCGGGACGGGGCAGCGGGAGCCGGGGGTGGACGGGACGCCTCACCCCTCACCTCTACCCCTCTGCTTCCAGTACTTCATCACCAGGAACTACTCCACCCTCATCGCCTTCGCCGTCGGCGGCCAGTTCCAGCCCGGGAATGGGTTCAGCCTGCTGGGGGCCCACACCGACAGCCCCTGCCTCAGGGTAAGGTTGCCCGGCTGGGTGCTGAGTCCTTCTCTGGGGTCCTCCAATTTCACACCACAAGCAAAAACTATCCTGACTACCGCTGTGCCCTGCAGCACCATTGTTGGCTCCCTACACCTCCCAAATCTGCCATCCAGAGTACGGCCCATGCTGACCCCTTGCATTGCTCTGCCTGCTGCTGTCTCCTCTGTGTCCCCTGTCCTGTGAAACCCCTCACAGCACCCTGTGCTGGCAGCATCAGCGATGAGGCTCTGGGCGTGTGCTGCCCAGTTCCCACCAACTGCCCAGTCCCCTGCGCTTCATGGTGCCAGCAGTGACACCTGTGCTGTTGCCCAGGTGAAGCGTCGCTCTAAGCGGGGACAGGTGGGCGTAGTGCAAGTCGGTGTGGAAACCTATGGAGGGGGCATCTGGAACACCTGGTTCGACCGTGACCTCACCGTGGCTGGGAGGGTGATCATCAAGGTGAGTCTGATTTAGGGCATACATGGTTGGATAGCTGTGTGTCTCTGGCACTGGGTCGCTTACTCCCACACAGAATGGGACCTGCTGCAACCTCTCAGCCCTGGAGGCCTGGCCCTAGAAGTCCTCCTTGTGTTTCAGGACCAAGCCACGGGGCGCCTGGAGCAGCGCCTGGTACGTGTGGAGCGGCCCATCCTCCGCATTCCTCACCTGGCCATCCATCTGCAGCGCAGCATCAATGAGAGCTTTGGGCCCAACACTGAGCACCACCTGTAAGGCCTGGCTCGGCACCGACCCCTGGCCAGCCCTTGGGAGGGCTGGGACCCAGCTAGAACAGAGCTCTGCCTTGGCTCTCCCTTTGGCAACCACTCACTGCAGTGAGGAGGTCTGCAGTGGCTTTTAGCCCCATAGAGTCCTTCCAGGAGATGCTTCCAAGCATAGGATTTGGGAAAGGACATTGGGATGTCCTGAGATGGCACAATAGATTTGTGCTTGAAATGTGAATTCTTGCTTCATTTGGCATAGCAGTCACTCCCTGGAGGAGCAAGGCAAACACCCCAGGAAGGGGTGGTGGTGTGAGACGCAAGCAGGTGAGGTGAGCAGAGCTCTGGGAGCTAATGTTACCGACTCCCACAGGGTTCCCATTCTGGCCACTGCAGTGCAGGAGGAGCTGGAAAAGGAGGTGCTTATGGAGTCCACACCTTGCAGTGCTGCAGCCCAGGTGAGCTGTGTGCCAAGGATCAGCAGGGACACTTGCAAGGACCTCATACTTGTCATCTTTGGTTTTCAGTCCTCAGGGACCTGCCACCACGTTCCCCTTCTCCCTGTGGGCTGCTGGTAACCTTCCATTCTGCCTCACATCTGTACATGGCACATCTGCTCAGCCATCTCTCTCTTCTCACCCTTGTCTGCAGCCAGTGTAGAAGGGGTGCATCTCCCTGAGGAGGCAGGGCAGGGAGTGGGGCTAGCACATGGAGCTGTCCTGGGTGAGGTGGGGGCTTGAACATGGGACATGTTAGTAGGAGAGAGGACTCTGCCAACATGAGCAGGGTCAGGGACAGCTTTGCCAGGGGAAACCAGGAGCTTCTCCTGCCATCCACTGCCTGCCCTGCCCACAGCTCTGCTTTCTTCCCAGGCAGAGCGGCACAGCCCTGTTCTGCTTTCCCTGATCTGCCCCCAGCTGGGGGTGAAACCAGAGCAGATTGTGGAGCTGGAACTATGCCTGGCAGATACACAGCCAGCGGTGAGTAAGGGCAGGAGCCTCCCTCTGTCTTTGCACAGCCTACAGGCTGGCACTACACAGATGTTACCTGGCACACGTCCTCTGCCTGGAGTGTGCCAAGGCTGGGAGCGGAATGGAAAGAGAGGAAGCTGCTCCTTAGGGGCAGAGATAAGGGTACTGGAATGGGGACCCAGTGGCAGGTACTTTTTGGTAACCCAGAGCCTGTGCCCTACTCCTCTTGGCTCTCTGCAGACTCTGGGTGGTGCCTTCAATGAGTTCATCTTCTCCCCACGTCTGGACAACTTGCACAGCTGCTACTGCGCCTTGCAGGTGAGAGGGAAAAGAACCTGGAGGCTGCAGCATCGCCCCCACACACCCCAGATATGGGTTGGCCCAAGGCTCTGCAGGGAGTTATGTTCTCATGGAATGGGTCTAGATTGTTGGAGGACCTGGGGTTGGATGCCTCCTTTGCTGGATGTGTAGGGCTTCCAGCAGCTCCCAGGGGTAACTCCTGCTGTCACTGGGCAATGTGTGTGCCCACAGCTCCCTTCCTCCATGCTTTGGGCTCTCCTGGGGGATTTCCTGATGTCTCAGTTGTGAGATCAGGGATGGGCAGATACTCAGGCTGGTGTCCATTCCCCCCTAACCCTGCAGGCCTTGATTGACTCATGTGCAGCACCCTCGTCCCTCTCCCAGGAGCCCAACGTGCGTCTCATTGCGCTCTATGACAACGAGGAGGTGAGCAAGGGGCACAGCCGTGGGGTTCTTTGCTCTTCCCCAGTCATGCCTAGCAGGAGAGAGATCCCACACCCCAGTGGAGGAAGCAGGGATTTGCTTACAGCCACATGGAGCGTGGCCCAGGCGGGGGTGGGAAGCTACTTTGCTGGCTTTAGGGAAGGCCATCACTCCTCTGGCCCCCGTGGTGCTGTGGGGCTGTGCTGATGGTGATCCTTGGCAGGTAGGGTCAGAGAGTGCACAGGGCGCGGAGTCCTTGCTAACGGAGCTGGTGCTGCGCCGGATCTCGGCATCACCGCACAACCTGACAGCCTTCGAGGAGGCGGTGGCCAAGTCCTACATGATCAGTGCTGATATGGCCCACGCAGTGCACCCCAATTATGTGTGAGTAGTCTGAGCCATGCCAGAGGTGAGGGCAGCCTGCCCTGCCACCTGTGGGATGTATCCCCATCACTCCCCAGGTAATGCAGGCAGAACAGTCCGTGTTGCAGCAGGGAGGGAAGGGTATAGTGTGAAACTTTTGCTTCTCTTTCACAGGGACAAGCATGAGGAGAATCATCGTCCAGCCTTCCACAAGGTGAGGGCAGCCCTCTGCTTTGGTCTAGGATGGTTGCTGTCTGTCTGTCCTGCAGCACTGTGGATTGCCCAGCTGCCCCCAGGGCGCAACTGAGGAGCATTCAAATGGGAAACGTTTATCTCACAATGGGATTTGACTATGCCACATTTCTGATGTTAATCACTTGGGATCCCAGTCTTGTCCCTAGAGCCCTTCCCTGCTCTGAGCTGGGGCTGTCCCCATAGAAGCACTGTCCCCATCCCCATGGGCTCACCCAGGAAAGGGAGAATGGTCTGATGTGTTGGGGTTGTACCTCGGCATGGGTATTTCCAGGGCCACTGACTATCCCTGGGTCCCATCATGGGCCTGCGGTGCCTTCCTTTGTGCAGGGCCCTGTCATCAAAGTGAACAGCAACCAGCGCTACGCCTCCACAGCTGTCACTGAAGCCGTAATCCGGGACATTGCTGCCCGCGTGGGTGTCCCTCTGCAGGTGAGCAGGGCTGGGTGAGTCCTCCTTCAATGTTAGGAATTTGGGCTGCAGCCCTGCCCCTGGGTTCATCGGAGGGGGCCTGTGTCAAAGCTCCATCCCTGTTATCATGTCTGACCACACTGGGGTCTCTGTGCTGCCTGTTGCTCTGGGGGTTCCAGCTCCAGGGCTGCCTCAGGGAGCAGGCTGGTGAACAGTATGGAAGCCTGGCCTGAGTGTGTCCTATCTCTGGAGCATTTTGAACCCTGGCATGGGTCAGTGCTGCTTCCCTGTCCCGGGTCACCTCCCTTCAGGGCTGAGGGCTCATGTGGGAGGCGATGGGACAGCATGTGGAGCTGCTGAGGTCTTGCCCCATGCAGGAGTTCATGGTGCGCAATGACACACCCTGCGGCACCACCATCGGCCCCATTCTGGCCTCCCGCCTGGGGCTGCGTGTGCTGGACATCGGCTGCCCGCAGCTGGCCATGCATTCGATCCGGGAGATGTGCTGCACCTCGGGGGTGCTTCAGAGCATCACCCTCTTCAAGGTGAGCCCTGTGTTCCACATGGCTAAAGCCCTCTCCCTGCTACTCTACATCTCCCACATCCCCACGTCCCCATCCAATCCCTGCTTTGGGGCTGAGCCCAGCCATCCCACAGAGCTCCCCAACTCTCTAGAGCAGCACAGGTACTGGCTGCTTCCGGAGGTGCCCCCTCTCATCCCAGCCTTCCCCAATGACTGCCATCCCTAAGTAGTTCCTATGGCAACCGGTGCTAGCCTTGAGTCAGCGATGGGTTACTATGGCGACGTCGTGCTGCTCTCTGCGAGTAGCTGCTCTCACTATGACGCTGTGACAGGGAGCTGCTGCCTGCCCCCGCTGCCTGTCCCCCCACCCCTCACCGCCTTATTTGGCCCACCCTGATTTGGCCTCTCTTCTTCCAGGGCTTCTTCGAGCTCCTGCCGACGGTCAGCAGCAGCCTGGTGGTCGACTGAACGTGGCAGGGAGGGAGTAGTAGTGGGTTTAGTCCTGGGGCCATTAAAACATTTCTGTCTCATCAGCGAGTGGTCCATGACTGTAGCTGGGGCTGACGTACGTGGCTCTGCCTGGGGACTCCCATGGCTCCCACTCGTGCTCTCCCTTGGAACCGTGAGCGAGACCTATTCGCCCATCCACAATCCCTTGTTGAGGGGTGCTGGGGGTCTCAGCTGAGGGGCAGAACGCGGCTCGGCCTCCGCCCAGGGAGAGCTGGCGGGAGGATGTCCCTTGTCTCGGGCCGCGCTGGGGCCGCCCCTTCCCCCAGGAAGGAGCCTGCCATGTGCGCAGGGACCCGCCGGTACCAGACCTGGAGCTGCTGGCCGGGGCCGGGACAAGGGGTCCTTGCCCGGGCCGGGGCTGCGCGGTGCCCGCGGCGGTGCCCGGGCGGTGCCGCCGGGCGGGGCACGAGGGTGCGGCCTCACGCTCGCCGCTCATTGGGCGTCTCTCAGGGGCGTGTCCCAGGCGGGAGCCAGTGCGANCCGCTGTAGGTGCTGTCACGGCGTGCAGCGGCGAGTCCGGCCCCTGGCGGATAGCGGGAGAGGGTGGCCCGGGACCGGCACCGCGGGTACGCCATTGGCGCCGGGGTCGCCCCTCTCCCGGGCCTGCCGGGCCGGTGGGTGTGCTAATCCCGGGGCACCCCCTCGGCTGTAGAGTTGCCGCCCCGCCGGGCTCGAGAGCCAGCAGCTAAGAGACGGGAGCAGAACGGTGTTTGCTCATGCCCGGGGCAAAGCCAGTGCCTGGGGCTGCCGTAGGGATGGGGAGCCTGGGGCAGCGTCCCTAAGCGTGGCTTCCTCCGGGACCGTGCCGCCCTTTAGCTGCCCTCCGCCTGTAAGTGCGGCCCGACCGGGTCGCTGCACCTGCGCTTCTCCAGGTCGGTCCGTGTGGTCCGTGCTTGGGGCTCTCGGGGACTCGAGTGTCGCTGTCGGTAGCAGGGCTGCAGCCCCCCCGCACAGCACGGCCCCGGCTCCGCTGACTCACTACCGGGCGCCCGAGGCTGCTGCGCCCCTCGTCCTCCAGCGGCCCGGGAGTGCCGGGACGGATCCGGCTGCACCGCGGGGGCCCGCTGCCCCCGGGAGCGGGCAGGGAATGGTGCCGGGACGGCTGCAGCCGAGCACCGTCCTGGCCGGGGGAGCCTCTCCGAGCTGGGGCCACCGCCCCTCCTGGAGGAGCGGAGCGTCTCGGCAGGAGATCGCTGCGCCGTTTCAGCACCGCGGACAGCGCAGCCCTACCGCCCGGGCTCGGCCCCCCGCTGCCGTCGTCCCTGGGGTCTCCCCCGGCAGTGGGGTCCTGTGTCCCGCACCTGCATGGCCTCCGCCCCGGGGGACTCTGGCCCATGGGTGCCGGGGTTTCGGGGACCTTCATACCCATTAGCCCCCTTCCCCCGCGGCGGGCTTGACGGGCCCCTCCCTCCCCTCCCCCCGGTTGTTTTCTCGTTCCTTCCTTGCCATCCGGGGCTGAGTCATCGCCTGCTGCCGTCTCGCTGCTGACGGTCTTGGACCGAGACGGGGGGAGGGAGAGGAAGGGGGAAGCCGCCCCCTGCCCAAGTGCTGCCCCCCGAAGGGGTTGGAGAGGTACACACCCCACACCCCCAACACCACTACGTCCATGCTTTGGGGTCCGCCTCGCAGGGAGAGTGGATTCCGGTGTCACTGGGTTGCATCCCTTCCTCGTAGTACTACATGTAGGAGGGCAACAGATGTGGTTTTGCAGGTCTCTGCTGCCTCAGTCTTACCTTCCTAACTGCCAGCACCCCAAAAAACTCCAGGCCTTCCCCACTCTCCAGAGCCAAGGGCATACTTTCTATACAGTCCCCGTCTTATCTCTGAGGGGCAGAAAAGACTGGCACCAAGCCTCTACCATGGGCTACAAAAGCTGTGTCCCCTCCCACCATCACCACATTGCATCCCTGTGCCACTTTTCTGGAGCGTAGGGGTCCCTCAAGCAGCTGGTGATCAGCAAATTCCACTGGAGCCCCACTTGGATGTTGTGCTGAGTGGCCTGTCTGTCTGTCTGTCCCAGGCTGCCTGTTTGACCGAAGGCTGTGCTCCCCGCAGGAGGTGTGTGTGCAGGGTAAGTGGCTAGCAGGGGTGCAGGGATCCCCTCTCTCTTCCCGAGTGGGTGTGGAGGGTACAGGGGTGCCTTGCAGGGGAACCTAGGGTGCAGTGCAAGGGGGCACGGCAGGAGAAAAGTGGGGCTGTGCCTGGAGATCCTCACATCGGGGTGTTCGTTCATTCCATCCTGCTACCTCCCCTCTCTTGCAGATGGGTTGTTTGGGCAGTGCCAAGTGGGCTCCGTGCAGGACATACCCTACTTCCAGGTCACATCTCCCGTGCTCCAGCGTCTGCAGGATGTCTTGCGGCATCTCATGGCACAAGGTGAAGGGGGGAGCACGGGGGAAGTCGCTGCGACCCTGCAGGGGTCAGGTAGAATTGTCTAGTGGCTCTAGGACTGTCTGAGATCCTGCTGGCCCAGGGGCCAGGGTGGGCTGAGGAGGGTGATCCTGGGAGGAGTGGGGTCAAACCCAGGCTAGGGGTCACAGGGTCAGAATATCAGGACAGCATCCCGTGCACTCACTTCATAGTTCCCAGGCTGCCTCCATGTCTCACAGCCTCCTCTCATGGCAGGGCTCTCATGGCAGGATGGCATCACCCAGTATGTGATCTCTCAGGAGATGGAGCGCATCCCCCGCCTCCGCCTGCCACCCTCGCTGGAGTCGGTGGCCAGGGACAGGTAGAACAGCACCAGCAGAGCTCAGTGGAGCAGTGAGGGCTTTGTCCCTCAAATGGGGTTTAGGGGAGGGACCTCCCCATTTACCCAGGTGAGTCACCCCAGCACTGTTTGCCTTCGAGGTTCCTGCCCCTCCGCAGTGAGCCCCAGCGAGCCCCACTGCCCCCAGACCCTGGCCTGCCAGCAGCTCAGCATCTGGAGCAGCCCCCACCACTGCTGCTTTCCCCTCTGGTGCAGCGGTACCTGGAGCACGTCCTGCTGCCCTCCCCATCCCAGCTGGGCTATGAGGAGGCTCTGCTCAATCCCTACTCCTACCACAAGGTAAGCTAGGGGGTGAAGCGCCTTCTCCTGCGCAGAAAAGTAGGGATTGGCAGGGAGCTGCTGCACTCCCAGCACCTTTCTGCTGGTGCTGGGGTACTCCCTGCCTGCACCATGGGGTGACAGGGGACCTGTGGAGTTTGACATGTGTTTTGGTTGCAGTTCGGCTATCAGGATGGTGCTCACCAGCATCCCAGCGGCTCAGCCAGGCAGAGCTCTGAGACCTCCTCGCTGCTGGGCCGGGTCCCTGCCCAAACCCTTTTTGGGGCTGGCCCTGTGCCCTCCTATGGCGGGCAGCCAGGAGTGGATGGGGGGCATCTCTTCCAGGACTTGGGCATGCTTTCCCTGCCCAGAGAGAAAGCTGGCCGCCCGGACCCTGCCAGCACCAGGCTTCAGCACAGCTTGCGGCTCCCCAGTGACTACCGAAACATGGAGGAGAGGGAGCAGCAAGCACTCCTGGCTGCCCAGCCACCCTCTGCACAGACGGGTACCTTGTTCTCCAGCCAGGCACCAACCCTTGTCCCTATCCTGAGCTTCTCGTGGCTCACACTTTCCCTCCTCTTTGGCTTTATGCCCATGGGCAGCATATACCCTCAACCCCACCTGCTCCATCTGCTTCATCCCTGGCCCCTGGTCTCCACGCAGATGCAGAGCATCCAACCTGATGCTGTATCCTCTTGCAGATGCTGCCCTGAAGAGACTGGCTTCCCTCCTGGCCAGCTATGGCCTGGGGCTGCCAGAGCTGAGTCCCCAGCAGATAAGCAGCTTGTCAACCCTCCTCCAGCTGCTCCAGAGCTCTGGTGAGCTGGGCACAGGGATGGGACAGGCAGGGACTCACAGCAGCAGGTGCTAGCATGCCCTGTTTCAGGGTAGGGAGTGTTGCCTTTTGGGGTGGGTGCTGCAGGACCTCTGTCTCTCTCCTTTCCAGGTGTTGCTGGCCCTGAAGTGCCCACAGTGAAACGGATGGGTTTGCAGCAGGGTGATGCTGGAGGAGGTGCCATGCCGCAGGTGGAATGAGGGGAAGGAGACAGTTCCCCAGGGCTCTCCGCTGAGATTCCAGCTTCTCCTTTTTCCTCCCTTCAGGTGATGGAGGGAGACATGCAGCATGGAGAGGAGCCAGTGCCCCCTTTCTCCACAGTGCCACCCCCCAAAATCCCAGCCAGCAGCTCCCCAGAACATGGAACAAAGGGCAGGGCAGCATCCTCACCAGCTCCCCGGGCTGAGCCACATCAGGGACACAGTGGGGATGCAGTCAGCCCCGAAAAGCACATCGTGGTGGAGAAGAAGAGCTACACGGAAATGAAGGACAGTGTGGCACGGCAGGGCATGCGGCCAATAGACGAGTATGGCTACATCGTCACAGACCAGAAGTGAGAGCTGGGGGTCAGGCAAGGGGGTCTGCATGTTGAAGGGTCTGTATCTCCCCACCAACAGCTGTCACAGCTTCACATGCTTGATGGGGCTTGTTTGGGCCTTAGATAGTGTTGGGTTTCTGTGAGGTCAACTCCCACTCATCCCTTCTCTACCCACAGCCCTTGTTCCACCCCAAAGCCTTCCTTTCTCAGCCCACACCAGGGCCAGTGCTCACTGTTACAGGATGGAAGGCTGGGAGTGTGGGTGCCCCAGTGTCTCTGTGCACACTCGTGTGCAATGCGGGGTCAGCTCATCCCCACCACCACACATCGCCACACTCTTACCTCCTGCCCATCCTGATACCCTGCTCTTGCTGTTTGCTTGAGACTCCCTGAGCCTGCCTGTCCCTGTTCCCTGACTGTGGGGAGCACAGGGTTGTCCCCTCACCCCTGCCACCCCCTCCTCACCCTGACACTGTCCCCACAGGCCCCTGGGGCTGGCTGCTGGCGTGCAGCTGCTGGAGCTCCTAGCTAAGCACCTCCACCTCTCCACCGCCAGCTTCATCAACATCAGGTGAGGGGACTGGTGCCATGGGGTGCTGCAGCCTCAGCCCTGGCCATGCTCAGGCACTCCCAGGCAGGGCTGTGGTGAGGGTGGGTAGGGGGTCTTCGTTTCCAGGTCTCACTCTGTGTCCTCCCTCTCCCCGGCAGCGTTGTCGGTCCTGCACTTACCTTCCGCATCCGACAGAATCCCCAGAACTTTTCACTAGCAGATGTGGCCAGCCAGACAGGTGAGTTGGGGAATGTCCCCCTGGTCTTGTTCCTCTCTTCCCCTCCTGGTTGTGGGGTGCCCCTTGCCAGGGACCAGGAAGATGGGGCTTCTACCATACATCCCTCTGCTTTTGGTTGAACTGAGGAGCTGAAGTGGGCAGCTGTCGGAGCTACCCCTTGGCTCTGTTTCGGGGGGGGTCTCTTGTGTGGAGGGGAAGCATGCCTCTAACCATCTCTTCCCTATCCACAGAGCAAGTGAAGGGAGAGCTGGAGCATGAGTTGGGCTTGAAGATTGTGCAAACAGGAGTGGGAGAGGTAGGAGTGAGCAAGAATCCTGTCCCTGGGGGCTGGGGTAGCCAGGGATAGGGGAGTGGGGACAAGCCAGGAGCCCCCAGCTCTGGGGTACAAGGGTCTTTGTGAGTGATCTGTCCCTGCAGGCCTGTGAGGCAGCTGAAAAGTATAGAAGACTGGGCAGTGTTTGGGATGCTGTGTTGGAGATAGACTCCAGTCCTGTGTTGGAGGACTCCTGCTGGAGGCTGCTCCAGTCCTGTCTGTCCATCATCCCCCTCCGCTGCCTGGCAGCACAGTCCTGCTCAGGGCTCTCGGCTCTTTTCAAAACAAAAGCTCCTCAGTGTTTGCAGGTGGTCTGAGAGGGACTCTGAGGCTCTTCTTCCCCCCAAGACTGGGGGGCTGCAGGCTGTATCC
This sequence comes from Drymodes brunneopygia, assembly GCA_013400955.1. NCBI lineage: Eukaryota > Metazoa > Chordata > Aves > Passeriformes > Petroicidae > Drymodes > Drymodes brunneopygia. Next base: position 842,037 of record VZTZ01030595.1, read on the forward strand.
CTCAAAGCTCATGCTCACCCTTGCCTTCCTCCAGCCTGCACACCCCATCTCAGCTGTGGCCTGGGCACCTGAGCTCTGGGATGTTCCCAGAACCCCCCACAAACCATAGCTAGGCAGGCAAAATGCCATCATGTCCCCAGAGAACGGCAAAGCAGCTGAAGACAGGGATGGAACAGGAACCATCTGTTTGGAGAGGGATTACCCCTCCCCGTGCTCCTCTGGGGAGCTACAGGAACAGTCTCCTGGGGTGGGGAGCAGGAGTTGGAGATAGAGACCAAGCCTGGCTCCCGTGTTTGCAGCCTGAGGAGGAAAAATGGTGTAGCACACGCCCAGCCCGGGGTCCCCATTTCCCATTTCTTGTCATGCAGCTGTAGCTGTGAGCAGGGAGGAAGGAAGGGGGAACTTTGGAGGAGGAGGAGGCCATGTAGAAGGGGTGGCCTGGCCACTGAGGCAACATCAGCAATATGCAGAGTGTCGCTATGGCAATGCCTTTTGATGAGGCAGGTGGCAAGAACTGGGAGAGATGTCAGAGATGACAAAAATGGAGCTCAGAGGAGGCTGAGGCACCTTTGCAAGCCCCCTTCCACACTGACCTTCCCAGTTCTAACCAGCTTGTGCTTTTCCTTCATTCCCTCCTGGCTCTGGGCTTGGTTGGACTGGTGCAAGATTTAAGGAAGAGGGATGTAGAGAGGCAGGGAGACAGCAGGGCCTGGGCTGGCCTTGGGAGAGAAATCTCTTCTGTCCCCCCTGGCTCTGCTGACACCTCCAGGGCCTGCAGGGCTGCCCCTTCTTGGGTGCCCCGGGGAGCTGGGAGGTGCTGGGCCTGGTGGGTGCCCTGGCTGCAGATCTGGCTGGACCACGACAGCACTGCTGGGGGCAGGTGGCAGCGGGGACACCTAGGCTGGGGACATCCCCAGGCAATGATGATGATGATGATGATATAATTGATGATGGTGTGGTGTTCCCTCAGTAACCTCATCAGGCTCATAGCCAATGGCAGGCTGTGGCAATGAGGTAATGCAGGGCTCTGGCAGCTCATTGGGCACAGGATGTTTGAAGTGGTGATGCCCCAGCATCCCTGTGCTGCCCTAGCTGGACCTAGGCAGTCCTGGCATTGACAGGAGGGTCTTGTCCAGTAAGGCCTGAGCAACATCCTGTTCCAGCATGGGACTGGCATAGCTTGGGGTGTCTCCCACAACCACGGGGAAGGAGCCCTAGAGACACTACCTGCAAGGTGGCAGGGTCTGCTCTGTGTCCTAACAGAGGAGAGCAACAGGGAGGACTTGTCCTCTACCTGCTACAGCTGGGATGGTACCAACAATGCATATTCCTCACCCTGCCTCCCCCAGTGTCCTGCTGTGAACAGTGGCTGCAAGGGAGAGCCAACCTCAGCTGGGAAAGTCCCCTGGGAGCAGTGCACCCAGCACTGCAGTTGCCTCTCCTACACCATTAACTCCTTGGGCTGAATTCAGCCCTTGTTGTTTTCCAGCTGGGCAGAAGGAGATCATGGAACCAAAGTTCTATGGGACTACTGCCTGCCCTGTAGAAGGGCAGCCCAGGCTGGGTCTGCCTCAGGCAACAGCCCTGGGTGCTGGAAGCAGGGGAGCAGGAAGCCTCTGCTACCTGGGCTTGGCCAACCTCCTGCAGCTCCAGGGACACCATTGTAGCAATGCCCCATGTGACACGTATGTGGGTGCACTCTCCCTCACCCCAGTGACACCAGCTGAGAATCAGCACCTTCCGGAAGAGGAAGGAAGAGCCCTTGCTCTGTTTTAACCCCTCACAACCTCAAATGTGGAGCACAATAGGTTGTTTGCCCCCCTCAGCCCCATGCTAACTAACCCTTGCCTGGCTTGGTCCCCAGCGAAATGAGGCTGCTGCCTACTCACGCCCATCCCGCTTCGGGGACGGCTTCCACTCGGTGCTGCTGACCTTCATCGCGCTGGCCTGCGTGGCAGTCATTGCCATTACGGTGTCTGCGGCCTTCTGCCTCCGGCGCCACGCCAAGCAGCGCGAGAAGGAGCGCCTGGCTGCCCTGGGGCCCGAGGGTGCTGCCGACACCACCTTCGAGTACCAGGTAGGACCCTGCGAGATGTGGGACTCTGCAGGATGCGCCACTGCTACGTGTCAGCATCGCTCGGGGTGCATGGGGCTGCCCCATGGCAGCGCTGTGGCCAAGGGACAGGGCTCTTGCTGGGCTTTCCCAGGAGCTGTGCCGCCAGCACATGGCTGCCAAGTCTCTCTTTGGCCGCACTGAGGCACCAGCAGCACCAGCGGAGACCTCGAGGGTCAGCAGTGTCTCGTCCCAGTTCAGCGACGCTCCACAGCCCAGCCCCAGCTCCCACAGCAGCACACCCTCCTGGTGCGAGGAGCCTGTCCAGTCCAACATGGACATCTCCACGGGACACATGATCCTGGTGAGCCAGCCTGGAGGGGTGCCAGCCCCCTCCCCTGCCCTGCATCTGCCCCCCTGCTGCTGGGCTGACTCCCATCCCTCTGCCCCAGGCCTATATGGAGGACCACCTCCGCAACCGGGACCGGCTGGCCAAGGAGTGGCAGGCGCTCTGTGCCTACCAAGCTGAGCCCAGCATCTGCTCCATCGCCCAGAGTGAAGCCAACCTGAAGAAGAACCGCAACCCCGACTGTGTGCCCTGTGAGCATCCCAGCCACCCTAACACAGGGATCGGCCCCAGGGACCAGCTGTCCTGCTAGGGCAGGATGTGGGGCACAGGGATGCTCAGGGACATGGCTAATTGCAGTATTAGTGTGCCTGCAGCTCCTCTAGCCACTCACAAAGTGTCCTGACCTATTCCCCCAGATGATCACGTGCGGATCAAGCTGAAAGCTGAGAGCAACCCATCCCACAGTGACTTCATCAATGCCAGTCCAATCGTGAGTGATCACTGGGGGCTCCTGCCCTGCCACCCTGCTCCTTGATGTGCCCAGCCCAGGTGAGGTTTTCACTCTGGGATAGAGCTGGACTGAAGTCATGTCCCTGAGGGCTACAGATGTGAGCTTTGTGCCTCAATGGTTAAATCCAATTTTCCTCCTGGCTGAGGCATCTGAATCTCCCCTCCCAACCTTCCTATCACCCCTGGAGTATCCCCCTACTCCTTCAAGTGTCACCAACCTCTGGCCGACGAGCGTGAAGTCTGATACCTCCTTTCCTGCTCCAGATTGAGCATGACCCACGGATGCCAGCTTACATTGCCACTCAGGGGCCACTGTCCCACACTATTGCTGACTTCTGGCAGGTGAGTGTCACGCAGCTGTGCCAGTCCATGGGGGTCCCTTTGTGTGCTACCCTCAAAATGGGTCACAGTGGCTTGGCTGCCCTCCCACCTGGGTTGTCCCCCAGCAGTGAAACCTCCCTTGCCTTGCCCACAGATGGTGTGGGAGCATGGCTGCACTGTCATTGTCATGCTGAGCCCTCTGGCCGAGGACAGTGTCAAGCAGTGTGACCGCTACTGGCCAGATGAAGGCTCCTCTCTTTACCACATCTATGAGGCAAGTGTGGCAGGTAGCTTGGGGCATGGAGTATCCTCCAGCCCCTGTCCCCCTGAGCACAGCCCCCTTGCCCAGCACTGATGGCCATGGTCTGCCTCCCTTGGGCAGGTGAACCTGGTTTCAGAGCACATCTGGTGCGAGGATTTCCTGGTGCGCAGCTTCTACCTGAAGAACGTGCAGTCACAGGAGACCCGCACCCTGACGCAGTTCCACTTCCTCAGCTGGCCGGCCGAGGGCATCCCCACCACCACCCGGCCCCTCCTTGACTTCCGCAGGTGAGCGCCCACCTGGCACTGTGCCAGCCCTTGGGGAGCCAGCGGTGATCCCAAATGCAGGTGACTGATGAGTGAGGACATCGCTGCCACTATGATGAAGGTCGGGGCCATGGCATGGACCAGGTGCAGGGACTAGAAGCTGCCATGGATGGGAGGGGGCAGAAAAGCCAGGTTTTGGCTGACTTGGGATGAGGCTCAGCAGAGTTTGGTGGGCAAGAAACCTCTGGCTGAGGTTGGGAGGGTGGGAAAGTGCTCTTCCCCAGAGGTGGCATGGAGGGCAGCATTGACTGGCACCTTCCCCAGCCATGAGTGCAAGAAGAAACCACCAGAGCCAGCCTTAAACTGTCTCTGACCCATTGCTCCCAATGCCCCACAGCCAGTGGTGGATCCCCAGCTAGCCCAGGGCAAGAGCTGCAGGACTGGGACTGCTCCCAGGAGGCTTGCCTGCCCAGGTCTTTAGGTCCCTGGGTGGTGGTGGGCTCTTGCCAGGCACAGGCTGCTCACTGTCCCCAGGTTGTGTGGGGCAATGGCCCCAGCCTAGGGCAGCAGGGGGGTCTCTGAGCATGTTGCCCTCCTCTCAGTCCCGCTCACGCTCTCTCTCTCTCTCTCTCTGTCTCTGTCTCTCTCTCGCAGCTGCCGGCGTCATTTTTGTGATTTGCAGCTAGTAATCTGGCTCCAGTTGCATAGTCACAAAAGTGATCGTTGGCAGCCGTGCCTGCTGCATGGAGCATGCCAGGAGCCCCAGCGGCACCTGGCCCCCAGCTTCACGCCCCACCGGACCACAGCTGCTCCCTGGGGGTCCTGCCACTGCTCCCCTCCCCAGGCTGGGCACCTGAGGAACTGAACTCCTCTCCCTGCCCCAACCACTTTCCACTTGTGGTCCCCATCCCATGTCCAGCACCATCGTGGAGGCAGGAGGAGCCATGAGTGGGACCCCCAGGGCCACATCATGGTGTGCTGCTGCCCTGCCCAGCTCAGCACAGCAAGGGACACCTAGCACAGCCTTGAGCCTGGCACAGCAAGGCACTGATCTGTTCCCTCTTACCCTTGCAGGAAGGTGAACAAGTGCTACCGGGGTCGCTCCTGCCCTATTATCGTGCACTGCAGGTACTGCAGGGAATGGAGGGGAGTTTGGGCTTGAGGGTGACTGAAGACTGGGACCTGCTGCCCAGACCCAGTCCCATTGGAAGCAGTTCCCCTGGACCAAGCATCTATGTTTTGCAGTGATGGTGCAGGCAGGACTGGGACCTACATCCTTGTCGACATGGTCCTGAACCGAATGGCTAAAGGTAGGTGCAGGGAAGCACCATTTCTGCCCTGTCCATGAGCTTGGCCTGTGAACTCCCTCCTAGCAGCCCTCTCTCCCTCTGCCCCAGGGGTGAAGGAGATAGACATAGCTGCTACGCTAGAGCACATCCGAGATCAGCGGCCTGGTATGGTGCAGACCAAGGTACGCCCCAAACTAGGGATCCTCTCCCTCCACGTAGGCATGCATAGCCCCTGGGGCTGGGCGGGCAGGGACCCTCATGTCTCCTGCTGTGCTCCTGCAGGACCAGTTTGAGTTTGCACTGACTGCTGTGGCCGAGGAAGTGAATGCCATCCTGAAGGCACTGCCGCAGTGATGGCGAGGAGACCTCCCTCCCCCCTCTTGTCTGCCCCCTGCCCTGCGCTTTGCACTCTCCTCACCTGCCTCTGGGGCTGCTCTCCCTGTATAATGGTGTCTGTGCTTCTGGCTCTGTTCTCCCTGCCCCCAGGCATCCCTTCCCATCTCCCCAAGGACATGACCTCAGGCCCTCTGTGTGCAGGAACCCCATCACATCCACTGCCACCACAGAGGGGACAGGGCTCATGGCCCCTAAGCCCCGTGGAGGGGGACACCAGGTGGTGCTGCTGGGAGCTGGCAGGGGACTACCCGACCTGTCAGTTCTGTGTTAACTCTCTTCCTGTACCCATGTGGGGGGCAGAAGTGGGGGCAGGGGTCCCCCACAGCTGGGGGGAGCATGGGGTGCAGGGGGGTCTGGCCCAGCCCCAGTCCAGGTCCCCTTTGTGTGCTCCCTGCCTAGTCACTTGAGCAGAAGAAAAATTTCTAGAGAATTATAATTTTGTATCTTGATGTGAATAAAGTTCTTGTGTCACGTTCGTGCAGCTGCAGCCAGGCCTGGCCTCTGACTGTGTGTACTGGGATGGCACAGGGAGGAAATGTCATGTTTGTCCATCTCTATCCCTGCACTCCACAACTGCCAGACAAGTACACCTCACCTGCAGGCAAAGATGAGAACCCTGCATCCCCAGCCCAGAAAGATCCCACAGGCAGAAGCTACTGCAAACAGGTTTATTCACAGCTGTTAGCAGAAGGGGGGCAGAGAGGGGGGGCTACAGTGAGGAGGCGGGCAGAGCCCAGCCCTGCTGGCTGAGCCCTGCCATGCTGCCCCTCACTGCCTACAGCCAGCACCCCCCAGCACCCTAATCTACAGCAACCCCATCACCACCCTTTCCACCACCCTCTGGTGCCCAGGGCATCTCCCCCCAGCCCCAGGTATTGCTTGGCCACAAGCCCTGTCATGCCCCCCCTCACCGCATCCCACGGAGCCAGAGGGTGCTGGGGGAAGGGGGTGGCAGGGGGTGGCCGTGCAGGGAGAAAGCGGAGTCCTGGCTGGGAGAGCCTCCGTGAGCGAGTGGGCGTGCGCGGTCCCCGGGCGCAGCAGCCTCAGAACACACCTGGGGAGACAAGCGGAGGGGGTACACAACAGCACCTGTGAAATCCTCCTCGGCCAAGGGCTGGGGAGAGGCGGGGATGGAGGGGGGGAGGGCCCAGGGGGA
>VZTZ01030602.1:0-16832 GCA_013400955.1 Drymodes brunneopygia
AAGGGAAAGGGGAAAGGAAAGGATTTAAGGACTTTTATTCTTTGCACTTTTACTTATCAAAAAGGTTGAACACTATGAAATCGGCCCAACATGGAATCAAGTTACAGCAGACAACATTTATTTAATCCAAAGCAAAGTCTTTGCGTGCTGAGAGGACAGTATTTATTAGTTCCTAACTAGATCTAGAGGAAGAGTCTTGACAGCAACAGGACATGAGCAGTCCTGTATCAAGCTGTTCTCTGGACCTCTGTTAAGATGGGAAGCACTGTGGGTCATTCCTAATTTTTTGCTCCAGAAAACAAATGATGTTCCACCGCTTTTAAATAGAAAACAAATCTGTACAAGTTGAAAGAAGGAACAGATAAGTTTTCAGCAGCACATAGAAGGCTATTTGTTTTCTGCTGCCCCTTAAGGTTAAATGCAGTCATAAAATCTTGAGCATCACAAACAGAGAGATAAATGCACAATATGTGCAACCAGAGCAGATATGAAAATACAGAACATCTGGACTAGAGAGCTTCAGTCCTACAAGCTAAATAGTGCCACATCTGGGCAACTGGCTGCCACTAAACCAAAAAAATAGCTTGTAGAATGTGGACCTATGGGAAGGGGGAGACTAAGGAAAGGAGGGAGGAGGAAGGCACAGATTTTCCTCCAGTTAATTAAGAGTTGTGTTCCCTTTAGCCAGGCAACTCCTAAAACGCTTCTGTCAGGGTGTAAACACAAGTGTTAACAAGCAAGCTGGCCGTCAGTCCCCAGAAATCTTCCTGGCTACTTGCCCACCAGTCACACCATTAAGAACTACTTATCCAGTACCTGCCCGCTGATTGCTATTGCTGCCAGAGGGCAGGTCTGAAACATGGTCCAGCCTCATGAGGGTCTAGAGAAAGGGCCACAAAGGTAGGGAAGCCAGGAAGCCGGAGAGTCCCCCTTCTCCTCCCTGCAGTTGCGCTCTTGCCTTGTGCCAGCCAAGTTAATTTAATTCATTGCAGAAACATCAATTCAGTGTCCTTTTTATAACCCAGATACACAAGTTTGTGCAGGGGGTAGGTAACAGGTTCCAGAGCTGGTGGGGCAGCACCAGTGGAAACGCCAGAATTATACGAGGAGCAGGATCTCCCACCCTCAGTAGCAGTGAGCTCTTACATTCACTCACAGGTCAGCACCAGCAATGCTTTGGGAGAGAAATGGATAAAAAACAGCTTCTAATAAAACAAGACTTCTGACTTTCAACACAGATGAAAAATAGCATAGTTATTTATGACACTAAGTGGGTGAGGAGTACAAACTTCAAAGTATTTAATTTTTCTCCAGTGACTGTTGAGAACTGCTAATTATTCCAACCAGAACTGGATGGGTATTTTCCCTCTTTTTCCATTCTGAAAGGACACAAAAAATATCAAACCTGGTTTTACTACAAAACATCATACAATATTTCTAAACCCATGGCATTGTGATTGACGGATCAAGGAGACATTGTGAATGCAAGGAGTTAAGCCATGGAAATTTTAAAATGTTGATGCTTCAGTCAGAACTCCCACACTAAAAATAAACGTTAGTCTTCCCAGAGTGAACTGAGCATTTTACGGATCAGTACTTCACATCTGATCTATTTACCCAACAAATGTTATCAGGCAGCAAGAGAGTAAAAAAAAAAAAACCAAAAACTAAAACCACAACAACAACAACCCAGAATGAAACTGTGGGGCCCTCCAAATTTGTCAAACGTGCACCATCTAATTCAGCAGGGCAAGTCCATCTCCCCCAGTGCTGTGTATCGTAATAGTACATATTTTAAACTCCCAGGTGAAAACACTTGAAAAGCACCATGAGCATAACAAGTTACTTACAATTTGAGTCCATTGTAGGAGAGGGAAAAGAAGTCATAAACCAAGCAAACACCAAACACAGTGACTCCAGTTTCTTTCACCAGCATTGCACACGTCCCAAGGAACAAACTAAGCAGCAAAAAGAATGGGGAGGCAGTGGGAGGGAAATGTTCCCCAACATAAAGCTGATCCACACTCCTGAAAGACAGATTTGACACAAAGTATCTTAAATTCTCTATTATTTTCATGTTTACTACAGTCACACAAATAGTGAGACATTTTTCTGTAATGCCTTAAGATGGCTGACACAAGTAAGTTAAGACATGAACAATCTGAAATGAGGAAAGGCTTAGACACAGGACAGGAAGGGAAGACACAAATATGGGGAGCTGCTCAAATTCTTGGTGCACAAGATGGGGGAAAAAAGACAAGCAGAAAAATAAAGTAGACTTGAAACAGTCAGAGGAACTAAGAGTAAGTACAGAGAGGGCAAAAAAACACCTGCTTTCTGTCATGTGGAACACACATGCTTAATTCTTCTCATGGGACAAAAAGCACTAGGCAAGCAAAAATTCCTCCATCTCACCCACACTCCCCTGAGTCAGAGATGTATCCTAACCATTAACAGACTGGGCAGCAAGCCTCTATCACAGGGGAGAAGGCAGGAAAGAACTGAAATCAAACAGGCAGATTCCTGCGGGGTCACTACCAGTTTCACAACTTTTAAACCTTCTGAAGAAAACAGCATTGTAGGTTTCTAGCAGATAGCCCCAGAGAGATATAAGCAATTTTTCCCTGTGGCTGTGATGACAAGGTGCTATTTCTGAATGCAAACAATGTTATTTCTAACTGCAAATAATGCAAAAGGTGCAGAAACCCCATCCAAGTAAGCTATTTCTGTATCTATACTTGTTCAGTTACAGTTTTAGAACACATAGCAGCAAGCAGTGCTAAGTTTTCATCTGAAAGGTTGACTAATGGTCTAGACACACTCCTTAACTCTCCCAGACCAGGTGTTTCAGAGTCCCACAGCCACAGCATGCATTTGAAAGGCGGGTGTGTGTCTGTCTGTTCTTCCCTCTACATACAGAGAATTGCCATCCATTGAAAACATTTCTTTGTAATTTTTACAAGATTGTCAGTATTGACTCCTGGTTTTATATTTTTTTGTTCTCATAAGCATTCCCATGGCTGCAAGCAGGGGCCAGGACACTTCCACATGGCAGTGCTGTGGGAAGTACCTCTGCCAACAACCATCAAACACTGACAGGTTTGCCTTTTGTCGCCTCCCCAGACTAGAGAATCTCACGATGTTATCACCTACCTATTATAGGAGAGAAAAGCCAACAGAAAGAGAAGACAGGCGAGGACATCTGCCCTGCCTACTATACCTGTTACCTGAAAAGAAAAGAGACACAGAGGTGTCAAAACACATCTAAAAATGTAAAAACACTCAGTGACTGCCTCAACAATCCATGCTCACAGTCACTATTTTAAGCTTTTGATCTTTCAGTGACATCCTCCCCCAGCATAGCAAAATGCTACTTGGATAGTGTAGGACATGCTCAGTTTTGTCTGCTGCCTTACTTGCTTGGCAAAACAAATGAGTAAGCCAACACTAAAGTCATTCTTTACGTAACAAAATATTAATAAAGTTACACAGAAAATGCCAATTTTAAGGATCTGGTTTAATTTTGTATAATAAGGCTTAGATGAGACATGTATCCAACTCCCAGTACTGGAATTTGTTAAAGAAAATTACTTATTATATAAGTAGTATTTGAATGAACTTTATCACCAAAAAGGGATAGGCGTTGAAGAATTTATTGCTCCTGAACAATCTGAGTTTGTGAGAGTTTTTTCCACATATTAATTAACAAACTCTTTTTATTAAAAAGGGAATACTGAAAAGGAATGGATAAACATTCTTTGTTACAGTCATTTCAATACCCTATTTAATAAAGATCTAAAAATCACTGATAAAGCAAATAAAGGCCCTTTGACATTTCGCCCCTCTTGAGATTATATAATTAAGTTATATTCAGAGCTCTGGCATTTATTTTAACCTTTTAAAGTTCTGACCCAGATAAAAATAAATTCCAAGAGAGACTCTTCTAAAACCTCCCTTAAAATAAAAAGCTGTATTATCAAAAGGACCCTAGCAGATTAGTTCACACAACACAGCACAGGGAGTAACTCCAAAGCTTGTGGCTTTTTATTATTAAGGTAATCTCTCCTCAGAAGTTCTCAGCCACAGGAGCTGCTTCCCTCCCTCATTTACAAAGGCGTGGAATGAGAGCAGTGTGATGTCAGTGTTATCTCAGCTAATGAGTGCATTTCCTTTTAACACTGGGGAGAGACGGACATTGCCTTTCCTTCTCAAAGACAGCAACACTCCTTTTAGCTAGAGAAGTGTCTCCTCGTGCTAACTGACTGCAGTTTTGGAATGACTGTGTCTTTAAATGTTTCCTGAGAACAAAGAAAGATATCCAATATGAGCTGTTGTTCTGCAAAGTTACGCTGGTGTTCGTTAACAACCTTTTTTCTGAAGATGATTCGCCTAGGTTTTAATTGAAATAAATACAAATTAATCCATGGGTACTATTGCTCCCTTGACTTCTCCCTAAAATTGATGGCTATAGGAGATGACTGAAGGCATGCAACAATACCCCAGCACGAGCGCACAGCCTCACTGAGGTCTTTGGTTTCAGGAGACTCATGACTGTCCATTTATTCCCAGCATGGCTGATTAGAACCATCATTTAGAATCCAGTGCCAGAGCACAAAGACTGCAAGGATGAATACACTTTTTTCTTAATGACTCCTATGAATTATTTTAAATAGAGGACATTCTTACCTTTGCTCCCCCACAAGAAAAAAATCACAAGTACCACATTCTGCGTGACTCAGAGGTTTCCGTAAAAAAAAAAATTAAATTTTGAAGAATTACTTTATTTTTAGCTCTGGTAGCACATACTTACAGCCTCGGTGTGAATGGGATGCACAGCAAAGAAGAGCGCTGTGAGAAAAGCAAGCCGACAGTCCTTGAACACAGCTTTGTCACAAGTGTACATCAGCACAAGAGTCACCAGACAGTGTAAAATTACATTCACTGCATGGAAATAGAAGGGGTTCATGCCAGCCAGCAATATGTTTAACCTGTAAGGAAACAAAACAAAACCATTACTATATTTGAGAGGTCTTGTTATAGCAAGACATCTTTCAAATACTCTAAATCATGCCTTTTGCCCCATTTGCAGTCATCTAATGTTAGTGCTATTAAACAAATTACTGAAAATAGCTCTACACTTCTGGTTTATCTGATTAAAGAGAAACCATTTTGGCAATCTTCTTGACAGAGATGGGAGAGCCCTGTGCCCTCGCAGCAGAGTTCACTGCAGTGAGATCACACCTGTGCTTCCTTAGCAGCAAATCACTCTGGCTAACATCATGGTACTTGTCCTACATCCCTGTTGGCACATTCTGTGGTTCTGTTGGCCATGTGGCAGCTTTACAATATGGGCAGTTATTTTCTGCTCTAGAATAGATGCTTTTGTCCAGGAACAGCCAGGACAAGGACTTGGTAAGGTGCTGGAGCATCTGCTTGGCATAACAGGGGCATTTATTCCCATTTAACTTTCAAAGTAGCGTCACACACTGAAGGTTAAGCCTTTACTTAAGTCCTTTACTGGCATAAAGAAGCTTGTCTAACAGTTTGCATCATTTTTATAAGGACATCATTTTTTATTTTTATCATTGACGGCAAAGATAAGTTAGCTAACATCACCCTAGACTCAGTGAGACAGTTAGGGTTCATAATTTGTGTCAATCATTAAAAAAAATAAAATGTAACAAGCTGCTATGACATTTGTTTGACAGCGTGTATTAACACATTTTTCTGGTCACTGTTTTTTACAGCCAGCTTGCTTAACAGCTGCTGACAAGCTTTGCCTTACATGCAGTTGAAGATAATTCTCTTTAGTATTAACAACATCTGTACATTTGGACAAATATATATATATACTTACACAAATATACACACATACACATGGTGTCTATCTAGGGAAGACTCCATATATGAACAAGGAACCTGGAAAAATGTCCTTTAACTAATGGTGAAGGATTTTTTTTAAACAAACTACAAGATAACCAGTGAAAAGAAGACTCAATCTAAATATTTTACATGCAGTTGTAAATATGCTGTACGGTCAATATTCCTTCCTGTTGTTACTAAGAGACTCCAGATCTCCCATGACAAGCATGACAGGACAGCAAGGCCACTGAGCTGTTGCTGCTATAAAAAACCACCTTAGGATTTTCTGTGAGACAGAGAAGGTATGAAAAGGTGTGTGAGAGACAGACCATTTTTTTTTTTAATAAATAACTCTCTATATTTCTTATTCATAAGCAAGGAAGTGCTACCTGTCCTGGGTTGAATTTTCCAGGCTAATCTAACTTTACCAGACCGAGTCTTACTTGTGCATTCCTGCTGTGCTCCCTGCCTCTGTGGAGGTGACAGATGAAATCCAGAGAGTTTGCAAAAAAGTGAAATTTTGGCATGACTTGACCCTTCCCTTTGAAGTATGGGTTGATGCAGTTACATTTTGACAAGACATCAGTCTGTGTGATTCAAGAATACATGAAGAGTTAGAGGTTTTTCTTTTTTTATCCCTTTTCTCCTGCAAGCCACTTCAGGGCAGCAACATCCATCACTTTCCCTTATTTCCACCAGTACTGAATGACAAACCACAACAAATGGCAGTAACAGACATCCAGCCAGACTTTCAGCTGTAAATATGCTGCAGCAGTGGGAACTCCCAGGCCTGAATCTTGTTGTCAGTATGCTGAGGGGAGCAAGGGGCAGCACAGGGCCACCCTGCCCTGAAGGAGGCTCTGTTCACTCCAAGACACCTGCAGATGTGCACAATGACAGGGACCCTCTGCAGGACACATTCTTTATACAAAAATGAATCATTCTTGACTGTAAATCAGCTGGAGCACAGTCCACTGCTCCCCTTCAAATGCCAAAGTGTGATCTGGCAACCTGATTTCTAGAGAAAGCAGATGCAGGCAGGTGAGGACAAGTGCCCAGGATATCAGGAGATATGAACTAATGCACCAAAATGGGAGAGATTCTCATTTAGTTGGCCAAGTTGTGAGAACCAAACACTAAACCCATGACATCTGACAACACTCTTGAAAAATCTATCATTAACCTCCATGAATCATGTCTGACCACTTCCCATCCTGCAAAATAGGGCTGCTTACAGGAGAGGCAAAACTTTTCAAGCAAGGGATCATCCTACCCCCACCAGCTGCCCTATCCCGAAGGTGAGGTGTGCCCTTCACACCCCTTCTTAGGGTAAACATCAAGTCAATGAGGCTTATAAGCCGTGAGTTACCCAATTTAAATTATTGAAAACAGCTCTGTAAAAGCATCAGCCCCGCAGCTTGGCTGTTCCCCCGTGTGTTCTTTAAATAAATAAAAAACAGCAGAACAAAACACAAACATAATACCATGTTATTCAGGTAGCTCTTCCACTAGACAGCAATTTCAGACTGCAAGTATGTTTTAAATACCATCTTTGGTGGCCCATGAACACTAAATGTGAGTGTGTGCAGGTGCTATATTCACACCAGTGCTTTTTGCTGCTAAAGCTCTTTGTCATAAGAAATTAGGCCACATGGCAATGAAGGAAACATTCTTTCATCCTGAAATAATCCCAGCAGAATGATGTTGAAATGTTAGCAGTGGTTAAATTTATTGTATGTCAAACGAGCGAACAAATCTGGGTCTTCAAACAGCTCTAATCCAAGTCACAGGAACTCTGCAAAGCTCCCCAGCTCACACACCCACAGGGGGAAAAAGGCAGCCTACTATGGAATGCCAAATTTGCTCCACTGTAGAGGAACTGCAGAGGAACTCCTGGGCAAGGGAGCCAAGAAGGGGATGGGTAAAGGAAAATTACTTCTCTCCTCTTAATCTTTAATACCCTAACAGAGAGAGACAGTCTTGTTTACTGGCAGCAATTATTACACAGTAGACGGTTCAGCAAACAAAGAAAGTAAAACAGAGATATGAATCTCAAAATTAAGGAAGAAATGGTCTTTCTTCAACATAATGTTCATAAACAGACGTTTTGGCAAGCAAAAACAGTACTACACCAGAGAGAGGTGAGGGTGGTGTATTTCCATACTTATACTGCCCCACACATGGGGAAAACTGTATCGCTGTGACCTTTGCCATTTCTGCATGAAGATCATAACTGCTGTCTGAGCTAAAGCACAGCTTGTAAGATATGTGTTACAGCCTTGGTAGAGCACACAGCGAGGACTGGAGATGCTTTGGGCTGGCCAGGCTGTATGAACAGGTTGCTCCTCAAAACAGAGATGTGTTTGCAAACAGCATCCTAAAGATTTGGGGCTGAACACAGCAAGTTATGACACTCCTAGGAATAGAGACCCTTGAAAGAGGAGATACAACTATCTCAGACATGGAGGTCTTTCCTCAGAGGAGCCACCCATGAAAACATTTGGAGAAGAGTTTTTATTGCTTTAACATCTCTACTGGAAGAGACCCTGGAAGCAAAGATTCTGCTAAACCTCCTGCAAAATGGCAAACGGCAGTTCAAACGCAAAGGCCTTCAGAAGACCCCGGGAAAGGAGGAGAAGAGCACATACACCAAAATGCAGTCTCTCAATACTAGGTGGCATTGACAGGTATCTTCTAATAGAGCTGACCAGCATCACACCAGACATCACCAAAATAAAAACTGATTACAGAAATCTCAGCACTGATCATATGTCCCATCAGGGCACAAAGGCTGCATTGAAACACGTATTCAAGCCAAGACTCAATTCTGGTTTTGTGCCCAAGTGTTCCAGCACAGGTGGTTCAGCATGTCACACCCCAAGAACAGTACTGCCCAAACTACATGCCCATGCAGGAGGTACACCAAAATAAGAAATCCCTTGATTTTGTTAAGGTTGATGGATATTTTCCAGGCACAGTGGAATAGCAGAGCCTGCTTTGCCACCTGCAGCAGTTTTACTACCATTCCTCCACTGTCCACTCTTGGAAAAGGAATTACACAGCTTCACTCTCAGAAAGAGAGACTTCCACAGGCACCAGCTGTCGAAGGTTCACTGAGTAGAGCCTCCACAACAGCTCTCCAGAAGAAAGCAAATCACTCTATCTCTTAAAAGTAACCTCTATCAGCACCCTCAGATAACCACTGGAGAAGTTGTCAGACAGGGACACAGCAATACTGGGTAAGCAATTCCACATAGAGAGGGCCTAGAAATAGAGTGGGACTCAGTGGCTTCATCCTCACAGATTTAGAACCAGAGGGGTCTATGCTGCAAGAGCACAGGCTCACAGACAAATTCCATACATACCCAGTTACTGTATATAATCATCAGCACCCCCTCCCCAGGCTCTAATATACTGCTTTTCATCCACTTGTACACATGAAGACTCATTCAACATTTTTAAGACCTTTTATAATTCAATAATATTGTAAACCATAATTGGAGAGTTTCTCTTTTTATAGACTTTGTTATTATCCCTGAGCAGTTCTTGTTTAGTTTAATCTGTTTTATTATTTCCAAAAGACTAACCACGAAATGCAACATGTTATGAAATAGAAATGCACAGGATAATAATGGTAATTTGTTATAGCAAGTAACACTTAATGGAAAGTCTCAGAGCATCCCACACCTCATAAAACCCCCATAGTTTTTATAAGGAAGGCTCACATACAGATTTTTATAAATTAATCTAATATATAAGGACAGATTAAGTTTCTTGTGATCATCTTTTCCTGTTCAAATTGTGTGTTAAATATGGCAAACTTTATGCAAAGTAATACCCGCTTTCAATGCATGGCGGAATCTCCTTATAAACTCCACAGATGCATGTACTGCGTGCCAGGAAAATGAGCATATGCACTCCAAAAGAGGTGCAGCTGCATCGGTGGCAATAATGGTTAAAGCTGTATGTGGAAACAGCTCAAAGATTAATGAAAAACCTGTAGCAGTAAACAGAAAATAAGCTCCTTTGCAGTGGTGTTCGTGCAATGGCCAGTTTCCACCACAAAGTGCTAACAGTAGTTCGTGCTGATAATCTTTCCACAGTATAGTACAATGCCTAAGAATTAAATGGACAATAAGGCTTAAATGGTTTGGTCCTTGATTTGCTATAATGGCGATGGGTGAGAAGACAGAGGCTGTATCAATCTCCAAGCTACAGAAATTCCCTCAGAGCACAGAAGTCATTGCTTACAAGAGCACTAGTCAAGTGCAGGCATTCAAAGCAAGTTATTGCTTTCCAGAAGGGGTAGGAAGAGAAAACAGAAACCACAATTAGACTGGGAAGAAGCAGCACCTTGAAAGTGGCAAATGTGCCAGGGTAGAATTTTCCAGTGAAACCCTAGAAAGTGTGGTTTGATGATAATTCCTGTGTTACGAATAACGAGAGCACCACTCACATGGCTTTAGGTTTGCCTCCACAAGCAGCCTTGGAAAACTAGAGAAGAAAAAAATCCAGATAATGGCAAGCAACAAACTGACAAACCAGGTGCCATTTTATCTAGATAGTGAACAAAATGCAGGTTGTCTTTAAAATTATTCTTAAGTAGCATCTCAGCAAGAGCTGAGGAAACGAACATCTCATGAAACTCTTCAGCAGCCATCCATCAGAGTGTGGAAAGAGAAAGGGATGAGATGTGATCAAAAACTAAGCTAGGGCAGTCACTCATCAAGAAGAGAGAGCAATAGGAACCAAAATCTAGGATAGTTATTAGTTCTAAAGACAGTATTTCAAACTGGATGTAACAGTTCTTCACCAAATGTGAAGTAAGTTTGAAATAAGCTGAAGACCATGAAGGAAACAATATTCTAACTTACAAAGAAGCAAAGAAAAAAAGAGAAAAGAAAGGTATAGTGAGTGAAAAGAGAACAGTCTTTTTTTCTTTACCCTTTCTTTCTTTAAGTCTGTGAGACAATAAAGAGAAAGCCCAGGAAAGCAGTCAGAAACAGAGCGAGGAAATGCAGAGAAATGCCTTTAGCTAACCAGCAGCAGCCAGAGCACTTTATTTTCATGGACTCTAAAAAGTATTGACAAGGATGCTCCTGTGGGTAAGAAGGCTGACTGAAAGCTGAGCCTTTTAGGTAAAAGATAGCCAAAGAAAATTAAGGGTGACATTGGTGCAAGAGGAACAGAATACCCAATGAGAGAAAATCCCCAGGAATTGGTAGGTGTTAAATAGAGACAAGACACCACTGAAGCAAGCAGCAAAGATAAGCGTGACTGCATTCACCTCAGCCAAGTTGTTCAGGAGAATTAGAGAACTCTTTTTTTCTCATAAAAGGCTTTTAGCTAAAGAGACAGACAAATTTTATTCAGGAGTAAGAAAATGTGAATGCAGAATCCTATGTGCTTTGTACACACCTCTCCTACTGGGCAAGTCCTCACCTCTGGGCTTGGCTGCAAGCAGCATGTCAGCACGGACCCCCAGCCAGGTCTGCACCCCCATCCGTGGGCAGGGAGCTTCCCCTCACCCTCCACAGGAATCCTATCCTCCTTCCAGGGAGTGCAAGCAACCCCAGAGAAACACAGCCCAAACTTATGGCCGTAAACATCAGACACCTGCGACAAAAATGACATTTGTGAGGGAGACTTCCTGTGCACCTGGAACTGGGGAAAAGAAACTAAGCTTTGAGGCATCAAGCTTTGGAAGAAACCTAAAATGGCAGCAAGGCATTCTGCTCAGGGTCAGAAGAAAAGTTTAGGTGCTTATGACACAGAAAGTTTAGATCTTAAGGGTCAATTACTGATTGTGGGTACTACTGGTGCTGTTAAATTTTGCAGCTGCTTACTAGACAATGTATACCNGTTGTGGAGTCTTTCCGCGTATCACTTACAGAGGTGTCTGTGTATTCCAGCTATAACACAACGATTGTTACAAAAGCATCTGCTTTTCTTCACAAAGTCCACCTCATCCAATGCGTGGCCACACCAGTACTACATCAATTTCATGGCAGGTATCACAGTAGCAGTGTGGAGAGTGACTGCCACAGCGTGGGTAGAAATAGTAGGCTAAGCTGTACAAGAGAAATACTGACACAGTCTTAAACATTGTGATGTACAGAGTGAGGAAAACATTTGTGCACTGTGTATTTAACCTGACACATTATAGCTCCACTATATTACCCTGCGATGTCAAGCTGTAATACAGCATTAAATCAATAACAAAGAAAATATAAGGTCTTTTTTTCCTTCCCCAGGTTGTTTTGGTTCTCTTAAGCTTGCTGTCCTTGAAACTTATGCCACTGATACAGCTGAAAAAACAGAAGAATCAGCTGTAAACAACTAGATAGATCAGAAGGCTGACAGTGAGTTATAGAATCAGTTCTCTGTTTGGCTATGTATTTACATCTAAGCCAAGCTCATATTCACTTAAGGTTTTGATCCAAAGCCACTGGAGCCTCACATGAGGGCTCTCAATGCCAACCCAGAATACTAAGCTGCTGCTGAAGGGCCCCGTTTACTTCCCATGCAGGTACATACCCAAGCCATCTCTGTCCAGCAGCCTTGGTGCGCAGACCTGAAAGGTTAACCATTCTGCAGTGAGCACAGCCCAGACATCTTAATTTATCTTTTTCCCCATTTTGTTTTTTTTTTTCCAGTTAGAGTACTAGTGGGATGGCTCTCTGCGCAAATTGTGCGTCAACGTCTTTTCTGGTGGGAGAGATGCAGAATGCAGCTTATTCCCCCTCCAGGTCCTCTCTTCCCAGGCCACCATAGCCACTCAGCAGCAGCTGGAGCAGACACACTTAGATCCTTCCCATGCAGCCAAGCATATTCCCAGTGAAGAGCCACTCCCACTTCCTTTGAGGAAGAGCAGGTATCTCCTGTGCTTCCCTGCCATGCCATCCTCCCAAGTCTTTGTGACGGCCACATGTTCTAGACTTGTCACTACCTTTTTCTTCTGTCCCTGGTGAGCTGTTCCTTGAGGCATCCCTCACCAGCATCTGCCTTGGCACCACCAATGAGGCTAAGCACACAGGGCCTTCACTTCTCAGCCACCTGCAAACCAGGAAACTCATATCTGATTAAAAGCCTTTAAATCTTGGCATACAGGGGATATGAAAGGCTTCATTCTTGCCATTTCCTACCACTGCGCACCTTCACTGTGCTGCTGACTACACCAAATCTCCATCACCTGTTCGTTTGTGGGTGGGAGAATCTATCTAAATGGGGATTTGGAAGACAGAAAGAGGGAGGGAGACAGCATTGAGGATTGCACCTTCTGCTTCAGCAGCTGAGAAACATTTCTACAAAACCACTGGAAACAAGGAGTAACTTCAGTGCTACTGAGGGAATAAACGATTCAGTGAACTTCTGTTAGAGGAGGCAAGGTGTAAAAGACAGAAAGCATACAGTTTAAATATAAAATCCTGAGTGAATTACAGAACTGGCAGTTCTCTTTTTTCCCCTATCTTTCATCTTAGCATTTTATAAGGAAAACACCAAAAAAATAGTATCTTCTGAGTCCAAAAAGTTGCCTTCTTTAGAAAGAAGTATATTGAATCACTTCTTAGAGAAGAAAACACCGGCAGGTGAACACCTCTAAGTGACAGCAGCTGGAGAAAAGAGCATGAAGTAAGTTTTTCTGAAGAACTAAGCAAAACCACTGCCTACCATCTCAACTCCTGTGCAGATGAGGAGCTGTGCTAGAGCTGTCACCCAACAGTTACCCATGTGTGATAGGAACGCTTCTGAACCTACTCATTCAGCATTCCTTTATTTTATAGAAGTCAAGAGAAAAGGTAAGAGAAGTTCAAAGACACAAAGCCAACATTATTTAATTCAACAGTCCATAAGAAGGCACTTTTTCCCCCCTTCTGCTGTTAACCCACACAAAACAGTGCAGCAATTCTGTGAATGTTTCAAGTTTTGCTTAATGGTTCCAGTAACATGGGCCACTCTTCTTTTCCTCTGATCATTCATACTGTCAGATCCAGCGTGAATAATGTCAAATACTTGAGGCCTTTTCACTGTTTGGCTCCAGAGCATTAGTCTACTGGAATGAGGACTGTCACTTATGATTTCCAATTCCCCAGGGACACTGAACTACTGTTACACGATTTCAGCAATGTCTGCTTCAGATTTTGCTGACAGATGGGTGATAAATTTTTGTAATTGACATCACTTCAGGAATATGTAGCTTATATGTAGGATATGCTCAGCCTAATGAAAAGTCCACAGGGCATTTCGAGTCCTGCCTCTTACTTTCACAGCCACAAAAGGTAGAAAAGAGACTGAGACAAAGCTTCTGTAGATTGATGAAAACTGCAGATATAAATTTCAGCCCACCCTTCACATCTGCTCTGTACATGCAATTTGGAGATCTCCCAGATTCTTCAATCTTAATACAGCAAGATGTGAAACAAGCCTGTACAAATGAAAGTTTCATGTAAGAGAAGCAGAGCCACTAGGCTGATGTAAAGATTCATGCTGCTATTAAAATACCCTGGATTTGCCCAAATTAGTACAAGGAGAAGATAAATAAAACAAGCAAATCTAAAACCAATAAAGACACCAGAATACTTTGCTCCTCTCTTCCCTCCTTCCTGCATACATCACACAATTTTCTCGAGTATCCTAAGTGGGTGGAGTAAATTCCAACAAAAGTATTAACAACGCTCATTTCCATTCTGTAACATATCAGTTTCTGCTGAGCTTTTCACAAGAAGTCAGGGTAAATAGGTTTTTTCCTTCTGCAGGAAGACAGAGAGCAAGCAACAATCTCCTGCTGGGCAAGGTTGGGGTGGGTGGCTCCAGCAGGCAGAGCATGGCTCAGCGACAGGTTCCGTGCCACTTGGCAAAAGCTGCCCGAGGCTTCTTAGGAAGCACTGGATTTGGAGGATTCACTCCACCTAGTTCTTAACGTCCTCCTCTGACACCCTACTGTTAGAAATGAAATGGGAAGAATGTGGAAACTGGAAGACTGGAAGGATAATTGGGACACGGTGGAAATAATCTCCCTCTGCAGCCAGGGAAGATAAATGATTTCTTCCCTATTCCAAATCCGATGCCAAGTGGTGAACAAATGACTCTGCCTTTGACCCAACGTCATGGGTATATGGCTATTATAAGCATAGAGGATGAAATCTTGTTCACAAAATTAGTCTCACTTCCCTTCCAAAAAGGACTAGGCAGAGACAGCACTTCATCCTTTTTTGACACACACATCCCTTTAAACAGCAAAGGCAAAACCAGTTTAAATACATACAAATGGGAACTAGAACATTTTTCTATTCCATTTTGTTATTAAAGTTTAAGTTTCTTTTGCTCATTAGCATCACAGTATCAATCCTGCAACCTGATGTAGGAGGCCAAGTCCAGCACTTCAGCGCTAATATTGCATGCAATCAGATCAGTGGTGATATACTCAGGTTCACTCTTCTCTCCAGTTACCCCCAGATGTATTGCTGGAGGAATGGATTAATTACACAGACCCCAAACTACAAGAGTTTGGCTTGACAATGGAGAAGACACTCTGTGTGCACAAAGCCAGAGCTGCCTGCAGCTACCTGCTCCCCTATCGTTACTTACAGAAATGTGCTGAGACCCCCTTCAAGGAGAAGGTAGAAAACCTGTTCTAAAAAATCCAGTTTACAAGAGTCTGTGTTATTCAGCTTTCCTTTATCAGGGATATACCAGCCTGTGCTCATCCATCCGTGCTTCCCCAGACAGCTGATACTGATGACTCTTGGCTCCAAGTCCACCTTTATGGCCAAAGAGCAGCAAGTGCTCCGTGGGAGTGCCAAAGGGATGTTCCATTTCCCAAAGCTGCTCTTGCTTCACAGAAACTAAATTCTATTTATATATCCAGTGTGCTAATGAGTTACTTAATCAGCAGATTGAACCAGCAACCAGTAACACATCACACTGGCAGACTTGCCAGTCTCCATACCCTTTATTCCCAATGCCTGCCAGTTTGTAATGAGCATCTACCGATTACCAAGCACTAGACAACCCTCAGCCACACCAGCAGATCTCCAGCACAGCTCTCTGCAAACACGTGTATCATTTCTAAATGCTAAAACATGCTAAATATTCATCATCATTAATGATCCATCCAAACAGATTAAAAAGTGAACAAGCTAAAGGAAAGAATGACAAACTGTATGGATTGTAACTGAGCTGATTTGCCACAAATTCTTCTCCTCGGGGAGAGAGGGCAGGGAGGGTTTTCTTTCTAGGATTAGCGAAGGTAGCTATCACTTTGTTGCTGCTCAACTTCTCTTTGTTCCTATAAAACCGAACTCCTCCTCAACAACTCTGCCCGGTACACAGGGAAGGAACATCTGAAGCAGGGAGGCTGGAACTCTGCGAGTGCCACAGCAGGCTGGCAGCTGCCAGGACGGATGCACGGAACGGCGCGGTACCCGCGGGGCTAACCCCTCCACTTAGCGCCAACAACAACAAAGGTAGGGATGACTACGGGTCTGTTTCAAAACACAACGCGGGAAGTTTCTGGCACGATCACTCAATTGCGGAGAAAAGGTACTCGAGATGAAGCACAAGGAGGAACTCGCGGGGAATTCATGTGAGCACCTTCCCCAGTAAAAACCGCTTTCCGAAACGCTCCGTTTTCCGTTTTATCCCTCCGGCAGCCCAGGGAAGAGGCGCCACTTGCTCTCAAATGGCCGGGAGAGCGGCGGGCTCCCCCGCAGCGGCGCCTCATCGCTTCCCTACTCCAGCAAACTTGCCCCGGGCCGGGCCGCGGGACCACACTGGCGGCTGAGCCCCCGCCCGACCGCCGGGCGCACCCCGTTCCGCACAGTTCCGGGCAGAAATGCTGAATCACGAAGCCGAGGGCGCGGGACCGGGGCCGCGGGACTCCCCCTGACCCCCACCCGCGGCCGGCCACCTACTCCGCCCGGGTACGGAGCCGGGAGAGGGTCTGTGCGGAAGGGAGCCGCCCACCGGCC
>VZTZ01030602.1:24059-38293 GCA_013400955.1 Drymodes brunneopygia
CCAACTGGGGAGGGAAAGGGGAGGAGTGAGAGTGACTGACAGCGGGGATAGACAACAGGGCGTCGAGGAAGACAGAAGATTCTAGAACTGGGAGATAACTGACAGGAGATTGGCAGGTGGTGCAACAACTGGGAAGGAACGGCCAACCCCCTCATGTCGCAGCCCCTTTTTGGGCTTAAACCATTCGTGGCTCCACCCCAGGGGTGTCTTCAGTCCCGATGAGCGGCCCTAATCTTTCGAGGGGGTGCTGGGGTCCTGGGGATAACAGGGGAAGGGGTTTTGGGGATTTGCACCACCGCCACAACCATGCATCAATCATTCACTCTGGGCTCTGCTCATGCTCGCTGGTTCTCTTACACGGAGGTGCACTGAGGAGCTCTGGCTGTGTTAAAGCAAAGGTTAAGTCCTCAAGCACAGTCACAACAACCTAAGCCAGCCATGCTGCCTGGGGAGGTGTCTCACCAGTCAGCTTTTGACTGGTTCTGTCCCTGCTGTTTAACCAACACATTAGAGAAATTATCAGCCAGCCAAAAAATCAGTTAAAAATCAAAGCAGGAAAACCCTGTACAGCTTCTCAGAGGAAACAATTTCAAAGCCTGACTGAGGGGGGCAGCATCAGGAGGAAGCAGGATGGAGAAGGAGGCAGCTGGGAATGATGGGAGTGTTCCCTCTTCTTTCTCCATAGTTTCCACAGACCAAGCATGTGAATGACCCTCAAATTGGTGGTAGGATGAAAGGATCACTCCCCAGCGATCCCTGCTCTTCAGCACTCATCTGCACTCCTGTGAGTCTGCTGCAGACAGGTTAAATATGTTGTAAGACTCGAGGAATTTTTAATAAAAATATTAAGCCCGTTCTGAATGGAAGTGATTACCAAGATGTGGAAGCACCAGAAGGAGCAGCAGAAGTGCTGTGGGAATGGAAGGTGCAGATGACACCTGGGGCATCAAGATGACAGCACATCTATGTGCAGCTTAACAGGACCCCCCTAAACTGCAAACAGAGTGAAGCAGGGGACAGACTATAGACCAAAGCTCCAAAGAAATTATGAGAGTCTGAAAAGAAGAGATTTAGAGCCATCAAACACCTAGACAAGGAGAGAAAAATAAATCGTAATCCATGGATGGAACAGGATGAAGAACACATGAGGGTGTGAGAGCATGTGCAAATCCTGTTTTGTTTTGGCTAAAAGCACCTTTCCCTCTTCCATTAGCTCACATTGAGATTTGTTACACAGTTACTGTAGGATTCTGGGGCTAGAAATATGGCAGTGAAAAGCATTATGAGCCATATGCTCTAACAATACTTACACACCTTTTATATAAGTGAATGCAAACTCTTGGCTCTCCTAAAATGCTCTAGGCAGACATATGTGTTACTTTCCCCAGTTTTCCCTAAGACAAGTGCACATTTATGAGCTCAGGGTTTCCAGCTCCTCCTGCTAATGGGGACTGAAGAACTCCCTCCTTTCAGAGTCTCTCCAAGAAGGTGAGTCTCGCTTGCCTTCTTATGCCCACTCACACTCCCTTCAATGTTTCAGAAAATTTCTCATGCCCAATTCCACTCCAGCTTTCTTGCTGGTCAATAGGACTTCTAACCTTTGCATTTCTGTTGCTAAACATTGTGAAAGACAAGATAATGAGCTTTGCCTAGTTTAGAGCTTACAAAATTTCCCATGGCTTCAGCCCAAGGCCCAAAGCCATATGCAGTTCAGCTGAAACACTCCTAGAACCCCTCAACAGGAGTCTGGAAGCTTTCTGGACAGCATTTGGAGCCTGAAAGGCACAGGAACCAAAACAAGTCACAGTTTAGGAGCAAACCTAGCAAACTTAGTGTTACTGAACCTGCTTGGCAACACCTCTCTGCAGGGCTTCCTGTCACCTCCAGTAGACCACTCCTAGCACATTACACCTGCCTCTTTCTTCCATCCTTGGGACATCACATCAAATTCAGGGGCCTGTCTCAGGCTCATCTGACCTCCCTGACACATCCCAAGTTCTTCTTAGTTTTTTCTGTGTGCTGTCCAGAGGCTTCCAGAGATGCTCCATGGCCCGGCACATCTTAACTACTGCCGAGTTCATGCCACAGCTCTGTTCCTCGGGCACAAGGCAACCTTTTCTTTTGTAGGTTAGAGGTCACGTACCACAGCTTCCGTGGAAGCTGCTTCAAGAATAATGAGTGATTCTCTGCAAGACCTAAGGATTTCTGTGACTCTCATCAATATCACTGTTTCAGGGCAAAAAGGCCAACACTCCCCAGTATAAACAAAAAAGATAATATTAGCAAACAAACCATTCTACCAAACCACAGTGCAGCTCTGTACTCTTAGTCCTTCCTTAGGAAAAGACAGAGAGAAAGAAAGTAATTACCTAAGAGCCAATTTCATTTGTATCACTGCTGTTTAAACAGACCTATTGGTAAAAAGGGTAAAAACACATGAAAATGAATACTTTCCTAAGGGAAAGGACTGGAGAAGAGCCTAAAGGAAAACTCAGGCACAGCCTAACTTCAAAGAAATGCTGCAGAGATCCAGGCTTTGTAATTTGGGCCTATTTCTTGTTATCTCTGTACTTACACAGATTGACAATTGGGAAGAAGAGAAACATCATAAAGATGGGGGTTAGTCTTTTTTTGGCGTGAGGCTGGCGTCTGCCATGGAAAATTAATCCATGCTAAGCTGCAGTAAGCTGAGCTGCGGAGTTTGAATTTGTGTCACTGAGACCACTTATACTCACCACAGGTCTATAAACTCTTATTAGTCAGACCTGACAGTGGGTGACATCTTGATGAAAGGAATAGCCTATGGATCACCATCCATTCAATAATAGTTTATAAAAATGATTTTAAATGAACCATTTTCCCAAATACAACATACCAAATTTTTGGGGGGAGATAAAGATAATTTTTTGCGTGGGGAAGGGGATTAGAAGGCCCCAGAGTTCTTTGTCACTGCAATAACCATGTGTGTCAGCTAAATTGGCAGTGCTATTATATTTAGATTTTTGAAAGGGTTCCTTAGATTTTGAGGTCTTGGATAGCTCCCAAAAGATTTGCTCTCTGGACAGTTAAAGCAAAATAAAATTAGAGGGGGAAAGTAGTTCACAGTCACAGCCAGTGTTTTCACTTTTTCTGAATATCACATGATACAAGATGTTGATGAAAAAAGACAGACTTATGAGGGGTGACTTGACAGGAATCACATTTTCATTTCCTTCATAAAATTCTGCAAGATTTTCTCTCTCTCTCCAGTGGCCACCTTGATGTTGTTGCCTTTTGGACACCAATATGATCCTCCCTACAAGAAAAAGATATCCCAAGGCATTTTCTTTTTTCTTTTGCAAGATGCAGACAGAGGATTACATTAAATTTTTAAATTTGTTTAACTGGCTTCTAATTTTCCAGACTCCTGTCATGCCATAAAACTGACTGATGAATGACAGAGCCCTGCTAGGTTCAGCTGGGGTGTAATGTGAGCTCCCAGGGATGGAAACAATAAAACAGAATTTTTTGAGAAATGGGGTTTGCAAGAGACTGCTAGCTCTGACTTCACCACACCCTTTCATTTTGTCAGCTCCAGTTCAGCAAATTTCTTCTGGATTTTGTTACATTTTCTATTATTATGAAGCCTCAGTTCACAAAAGTAGGAGAGAATCCTCCAGGTAGCTCAAGATCATTTAGGAAGACAGCTGATGAGTGCCGTGCTGGGGACTTGCTTTGCATGTTCGGGAGCCAGGGTATGGGCTGTGGAATGACACGGCCAAGGCTCACACAGCACAGTTCCTAAGAGAGGATTTCAGAGGAATCAAAAGGCAACCTCTTACCTCCCACACTGACCTTCTTTGGAGCTGCCCTACGCTGCAAATCATCTTTCTTTCCAGGTATCTATGCATTTTCAGAGGACATTGGGTTGAAAAGAAGAAAGAAACAAACAGTAGAGTTCATCTTTCAGCGATCATTGTCATGTGCTGGTTTTGGAAAACAAGTGACAAGATGGTGACGACACAATTCAGTTCACTGTCACTAACAGGGTCAAATTGTCCTGGAAGAGAAGCTTCCTCAGAACTCAATACTGATTCCTTGGCTTTCTACATAAACCCAATCAGATCTGACTCATTCCTGCAGAATATCCTCCCCAACATCCAGGCAAAGACAGCAAGAACTATTTTTGCCCTGTCAGGCTGCCTGCAAGTAATCTAACCAGATCTGGAACACTATCATCCATTATTAATTGGTCCATCTAGCTGAAAGTATCACCAAGCAACTGCAACAGCAATCCTCCAACTTTGGGCACCACCCTGCCAGCTGTGCCAGCCTGGTCTCCCAGCTGTGCCACCAGCAGCAGACCTCTCAACAGGCGTGTTGTTACACGTCCCAGGAGTGCCAGCTCTTTCTCTGCCCTGGCCAAGCACAACTACAGTGCACAGCAGAGGCTGGAACAAGGCTTTCCCCAGCCTTTCTGAAGTTTTCATACAGACTTTTTCAGTCTTTGTGTTGCAGGCTTTTGAGATGGGAGTGAGACAGGGCTTGCTTGGGAGGCAAAATCCTGAGCCATTCCCACTAAAATCCTGTGCCCTCCCACTGCTGCCCTCAGGACAAGATTAACTGCAAATCAACCCCAGAGCAAAATCCCTATGGGAATAGGACAGGATTGTCACTTCTCTATAGTATCTTGTAGCAGCCTGTGCTTGTGTCAGAGTCTGCAAAGCAGGAATGCACATGCCCTTACAGTGACAGCATAGGAGATTTTGTTTTGGTTTTGAATAAGAGATTGATAGGGTAAAGGCAACTGTGGGGGACAGGTCAAACACAGCTAATGAAAAAAAGTAGACCCAGTCTTCATCCTGTTTTATTGCTTGCTAATAGAGTAGTGTTTGGCAATAGCTTGTGTGTTGTAAGGCTTAAGGTTATCAGCAGACTGACTGCAGAGAGCTTGTTAGAATTCATCCTGCATCTAGGACTGTAATTTGGCAATTTAAAGGAAAACGTGTTCTCTGCATAGGTGCATGACATAGACTATTACTATCATTAATACAGCAATAGTCATAATAAATCACATATTGAGTGTGTTTGTTATTGCAAGGAAAACTTAATTATAATTTCCAAGCTGGCAGCATTTGATTTATTTTTTGCTGTCTGTATAATTAGTTTCCAAGTTACAACTGCAAAATCTCTGTCTTGGTGGGGGTAGGAGGTGTGGAGTTACAGCTGCAGCCATCGCTCTGGCAAAGACAGCTTTCCCTTGAGAATATTAATTTTTAAGACAATAATAAAACCCAAGTAAAATTCCCCTAGAAAGGGGCGACTGCTTGGAAGGTGCTGCTCAGGGAGCCTCCCCTCTCACTGCTGAGCTGTTTTTGGTACAAGGAGCTCTCTAGTGTCCAGCTGTAATAGTGCAGCTCGGGAAGAGGATGCTCTGAGCACACAATCTGATCCAAAACGTGCCAGTGGAAGGCCTGGGTCTCTTTTAGGTCACCAGTGCTAATGTGCAATGTGGAAAGTGCTACTTAACATCACTATCTTCCAAACCAACACAGTACCCAAAAGTTTTAAGGCACAGCACAGAGGTCTCCTTCATTCCCACCTATCTTTCTCCACCTGTTTCTTAAAGGAACTTCTGGAACTGCTGAAATGGCTCCTGCTCAGTCTGTGGGGAGAAGATCTATGTAAATGTCTGTCCACATCCAGGCCATGGGAAAAAAATCTTTAAACTTCTACTTTGCTCCTCTCCAGGGACAGCAAAGTGCCTGCCATTTGTGGGTCTAAGGCCATGTGCTCATACTAGTTTGAGGTAATCTGTATGGTATGAGTGAATGCCTAATTGCAATCCCTGACTTTTCATTTATGCACCTGATTATGTGAAATTGTCTCATGCCAGACAAAACATGCCCATGATCATTAACCATAGAAGGAAAATTCCAAAATAAGTGTGGATAGTAGTGTCCACAGGCAGATCACTCCTCTGTTCCTAAAGTGAAGACCTTAACATTTTAATGTGCAGTTGTGCAGGTTTGAGCACATGCTAGAATAACAATATATTGTCTTCACACTGCTTTTAATGCTTGCATTTTGTTTTTTCAACACATTAGTGATGAACTCACTAATGTTGATAAAAATGGATTAAAAATCTCTTTGGTTATCACTGGGTATCACAGATGAAGAATAATGACAAAATGGCAAACTGAGATTATCTGCAAATATTATGAGAGGCACTTGAAGCTCTTATAAAATACACCATCATTTTTAACAGTATTTTGCTATTATGGCACCTCCCTTGTGGATTCTGTGGTTTATCATTGCAAAAAATTATGCCAGAGTTGAAGCTTTACCACTGAAAAGCACCATCTTGTGCTTCCTATGCTCTGCTGCCCACAGCAAGGTTTATTCCACAGTAGAAAATAAATTAAGATGTAATAATTAACTAATTGCATTTCAAAGGCAAGAAATCCCACACAGGGTAAGATGCTCACCTTTAATCACTGCAAACAAAATGATGGTGGCTTTCCTGGAAGTTGCTGTGAGCCAGAGGTTCCAACCTTTTGCCTTCAGATGGGTTTGCAGCAGGTTTTTCTTTTCCTGCTATTGACCTTCCCTGTCTGAGCTCAGCTTGCAGAGAATCCATAATTCTAGAAGCTGGAAAACAATTTCAACAATATAAGCTACAAACAACAAATAATCCTGCCAGATTCAGGTCAGTCACGACAATAACAGTTTTTTCTCCACTTAGCATTTTAGCTCAGTATTAAGGTGATCATTCTTGATAAATGCAAACCCTACCATTACGTTATTATATCCAAGCACCCTGTGGAATATCTGGGATACGGCAGCCAATTTTCCCATGAATTTTGCAAACCTGCAGGCATGGTGGCAATGGTTTTACCATTTTCAAGGCACTTTTTTTTTTAAAGGAAACAAAACAAAAAACCCTGCTGATATTTTCAGACCAGATAATTAAAGGAGGGGTTTGCCTCCTCAGAAAACTTTCTGTTAAAACATCCTCTGATGGTTAATCTCAAAAATGTGGAATCCTTTTTCCTCAAGAATTAGGTTAAGAGCAACTGTTAAGATCCTCTTATTCAAACTCCTGCATAATGCAGGGTGAGGGGTTTCTGCAAAGTCCATGACTAATTTCAGTTTTATTTGCAGTGTTGCAGCACGCAGAGCCCTCACTCCCTGCTGATTGAATTCAGTTGCCCTCAATTGAATCCAATTGCTATTGAATTCAAGAGAACTGGACCAGAGCCTTAGAAAAAAAGAGCAGTTCCTGGAGTCCCAGCAGCATTTGTCAGGTAGGACTTGGTGTTTTACATTGTCACGTTCGAAAATGATAAACTAGAAGATGTGTCAGATGTGTTTTAACAAAAAGAATAAAATCCATAATTCAGGACAGCACAGAAAGCACCTGGTTTTATGCTTCGTTTCCATTTTAAAAAATAGAAGAGGCTCAGAGAAACATCTGCTGAGCTTCTGAATGGGTTTGGATCAGCTGCAAGTGCCCATCTGCCAAAGGCAAGTCCAACTTAGACATAAAACCAGGCAAATCTCAGTGATGCTGGGTCAGTTTCACATTTACATCCCAAACCCATAGCAAATCTGGATTGGTGGCAAATGAAGCCAGCCAAAAAAGAAAAAAAGGACAAAAAAAGCAGAAGCTTTGCATGTCCTTCACAAAATGAGATGCCTAAATATCAGTTGCAGACAGGATGTAAACATTTGGGGGTTCATTTCTGCCTTTCTCTGTATTTATGGATGCAGAATTATAGAAATCTCCATCTGATGAAGATTTTCAAGTGGAGAAGAATACTGTTGTTCCATTAGTAGTTCCAGTCCTGTAAAGTAAATATGCAGTTCATGTAAAACTTCAGACTCTAGGGTATCCACAGCATCTACCTGAGCTCACTGAGCTACAGCCTGAGGACACAACAATTTCACTGGAAACTCCAAGAGCAAATCAGAGTTTTTGGACTGCCACTTACTATATAGAAGATATGTGTTAATTTCATTGACAGAGGGGGCTTCCTGAAAAAAAAAATAAAAGTTACTTGTAGTAAAGAAATAGTAAAAAGTGTTCACCTTGCTCTCAGCTCAGATGTGAGATTTTACTCTCCTCATCAGGGAGCAGTGGCAAACTGATGAAGGAACAGATGTGGTAAGTCTGGAATCACTTATGATCTGCCACAACCAGCACAGATCAGCCAGACCTGGCAAAAGCCCAGTTATTTGTCATTGCCCAGGGAATAATAAATAGACATCCACCTGTAGCACCCATAGACACTAGCAGAGTCTAGGCAGCATCCCAGGCCCCAAATCTGAAGGGAACCACTGCAAGTAAAACCATCATGAGGAGTAGCAGTCTCGTGGGCTTGAGTTGACATTGCTAAATGCAGCTCCTCCTGCCCCTGAACTCACCATCCCACCTCACCACGGTTGCTTAGGGAAGGCACTGAATGGTGCAACCACAGCATCAGAGCTGCCTTGGGCTCTGCTGCTGTGACAGAGTTGTCTTGCAAGCCTTGCAAGGTGTCCCTGCCCAACACTTCCCACGGCTTCTCTTCCCAGGGTGACAAATCTCTGCAGATCCATAACAACTGCCGTTGCCCTAAGTGACAAGTGATGCTTTTGAGACAGGCTCTAAGCTCCTTTTACACTCTCATCCCAATACAGAGCTGTGCACACAGCACATAAACAACATTAGCAAATCCTAAAACAAGTGCAGATGCTTTATCATCTTTAATAGCTAGGAAGCCTCTTCATAGAGCCAGAGAAATGTGAATTGGTCAGCTCAGACCAGAATTTTGGAGAAGAAGTTCACAGGTTTAAAAAGTTAATTTCTACTTAAAAACTGAATAACCAAAATAGTTTATTAAAAAAAAAAAAAAAGGATAATCCAACTAGCTAGTTGACAAGTTCTCTAAAGAACTGTGAAGGCAACAAGCTAGACACAACAGCACACCCTTTAAAGCTTCTGCCCATCACCCTGCAAGCTTGCTTAGATTTTCCTGTGCTTTCACTGGGAGCTGCTAGGATTAGTGTGGGCATCACATCTGAATCCTTGGCAGACCTCCTCCAGCCAGCAGCACTGTGGTGGCAGGGTAGGTGTCCAGGGTGGGAAATGACAAAAGGCAAAGGATCTAGCCTTGTTGCCAGTGTGTCATTCAGCTACTTCTGCTGAAAATTAGTCCCTCTCCCTCTCTCTCCAGTTCTGATGAATATTGATGAACTTCACAGCATCAAAAGAAGCAAAGGCAGGACAGCTGTTTGAAGGGACAAACACTTCAGTTCTGGATTGGAAGAAAAAGAGACAGAGACAGCAGAGTGCCTTCTCCCTTGCTTGTCAAAATGTGATTTACAAACACACTTCCATTCACCCTCTGGCTGCCAGTTCCTACATCCTATGTCCACAAATCTCTCTTGTTAATTGGATAGGCAATATGTGGGCTGCCTCCTCTATGAAAAGCTTCTTTAAACTGGGACGCTTCCCAGCTCATTTTAATAAATCATAACTATAATTACATTATTTTGCTGCATATTTCTGTCATAAAATCTGTATCATTCACTTACTGGCCTTCTTTACTGTCCAGTTATCATTTTGTCTTGCTTCTGAAGCTGCTTTTCTTGCCTGGTTATTCAAAGAATGCCATTTGCTTTGAACTCCTAATCTAATCTCCTTATCTTCAGAGCCTCTCCTCATTCTGTTCATCCCAACAATCCCACTTGTGCCTCCAGCTCCTTTTTGCCATCAGTGACCACTTCAACTCGTTCCTGATAGTTCTGCCCACTAAGGCTGTCCCACTGCCCCAAGAGCCACTTCCACCAGCATGCCAAGTGCATCTGAGTCTGCCTCTTCCCAGTGGCCAGCTGGCAGGAGCACTTATTTACATAACAAAACCCCTTTGTCGATGGAATTTGCTCCTCTTCTTTTGGGGAAGTGGCTGTTCTCCTGTAAGGACTTTAACACACGATTAGCATTACTGCAAAGCAAACAGAGGAACCACCATCCCCATCCAAGTGAAAGAGCTTTGCCAGACTCTACAAGAAAGTGCAATGTGGAACTGCATTGCCCTCGGGGCTGCATAGGGAAGGGAAACAGAGCCGCTGAAACACTTAGGTTTTGGTTGCTATGAGAAGGAAGTCAAGAGGTTTGGTTTGCTGAAGTTCCTCATAGCTGTAATTCCCCTTTTACAAGGCCAGAACACGGGGAGGATGCCCTGAGCCAGATAATCACACTCCTTTTGGCTTTGGGGTGCAGTCTGGAGAAGTAGCCAGGAGCCCCAACCCTCAGCTTTAAATCTCACTCGATGATCACAAAGCTTCTCTTGGTTTTCATTTTCCTAAAGGTCCTGACAGTTCTAATGTCTGGGGGTGACATGACTGGTCTTAGGAGCCATGTTTTGGAAAAAGATGCAAAAAAGATTGCAAAGAAGAAAAAAAACCTGACAAACTGGATGGTATGTGGGTCAGATGAAGCAGTCTAAACATTCAATCTTTGCTTTGAAACAACCAGAGTTTTAGACATGAATGTCTGAGGGACTATCTTATTCTATGTTTCTTTAAAGAACTTATCAATTTCTTTTTTTAAGACGGAGTAATTTTTAAAAGTGAAAACTTTGTCATTTGCCACCTCAAAAGCACAATGTAAAAAGTTTTAATGTGTAAAGTTATAATGTGGGGTTGGTTTTATACTGACACTTGGTTAGTTTCAGATTCAAAACAGACCAAGATATGACTCTTTTTTGCATAACTNGGTGTCCCTGCCCAACACTTCCCACGGCTTCTCTTCCCAGGGTGACAAATCTCTGCAGATCCGTAACAACTGCCTTTGCCCTAAGTGACAGTGATGCTTTTGAGACAAGCTCTAAGCTCCTTTTACACTCTTATCCCAATACAGAGCTGTGCACACAGCACATAAACAACATTAGCAAATCCTAAAACAAGTGCAGATGCTTTATCATCTTTAATAGCTAGGAAGCCTCTTCATAGAGCCAGAGAAATGTGAATTGGTCAGCTCAGACCAGAATTTTGGAGAAGAAGTTCACAGGTTTAAAAAGTTAATTTCTACTTAAAAACTGAATAACCAAAATAGTTTATTAAAAAAAAAAAAAAAGGATAATCCAACTAGCTAGTTGACAAGTTCTCTAAAGAACTGTGAAGGCAACAAGCTAGACACAACAGCACACCCTTTAAAGCTTCTGCCCATCACCCTGCAAGCTTGCTTAGATTTTCCTGTGCTTTCACTGGGAGCTGCTAGGATTAGTGTGGGCATCACATCTGAATCCTTGGCAGACCTCCTCCAGCCAGCAGCACTGTGGTGGCAGGGTAGGTGTCCAGGGTGGGAAATGACAAAAGGCAAAGGATCTAGCCTTGTTGCCAGTGTGTCATTCAGCTACTTCTGCTGAAAATTAGTCCCTCTCCCTCTCTCTCCAGTTCTGATGAATATTGATGAACTTCACAGCATCAAAAGAAGCAAAGGCAGGACAGCTGTTTGAAGGGACAAACACTTCAGTTCTGGATTGGAAGAAAAAGAGACAGAGACAGCAGAGTGCCTTCTCCCTTGCTTGTCAAAATGTGATTTACAAACACACTTCCATTCACCCTCTGGCTGCCAGTTCCTACATCCTATGTCCACAAATCTCTCTTGTTAATTGGATAGGCAATATGTGGGCTGCCTCCTCTATGAAAAGCTTCTTTAAACTGGGACGCTTCCCAGCTCATTTTAATAAATCATAACTATAATTACATTATTTTGCTGCATATTTCTGTCATAAAATCTGTATCATTCACTTACTGGCCTTCTTTACTGTCCAGTTATCATTTTGTCTTGCTTCTGAAGCTGCTTTTCTTGCCTGGTTATTCAAAGAATGCCATTTGCTTTGAACTCCTAATCTAATCTCCTTATCTTCAGAGCCTCTCCTCATTCTGTTCATCCCAACAATCCCACTTGTGCCTCCAGCTCCTTTTTGCCATCAGTGACCACTTCAACTCGTTCCTGATAGTTCTGCCCACTAAGGCTGTCCCACTGCCCCAAGAGCCACTTCCACCAGCATGCCAAGTGCATCTGAGTCTGCCTCTTCCCAGTGGCCAGCTGGCAGGAGCACTTATTTACATAACAAAACCCCTTTGTCGATGGAATTTGCTCCTCTTCTTTTGGGGAAGTGGCTGTTCTCCTGTAAGGACTTTAACACACGATTAGCATTACTGCAAAGCAAACAGAGGAACCACCATCCCCATCCAAGTGAAAGAGCTTTGCCAGACTCTACAAGAAAGTGCAATGTGGAACTGCATTGCCCTCGGGGCTGCATAGGGAAGGGAAACAGAGCCGCTGAAACACTTAGGTTTTGGTTGCTATGAGAAGGAAGTCAAGAGGTTTGGTTTGCTGAAGTTCCTCATAGCTGTAATTCCCCTTTTACAAGGCCAGAACACGGGGAGGATGCCCTGAGCCAGATAATCACACTCCTTTTGGCTTTGGGGTGCAGTCTGGAGAAGTAGCCAGGAGCCCCAACCCTCAGCTTTAAATCTCACTCGATGATCACAAAGCTTCTCTTGGTTTTCATTTTCCTAAAGGTCCTGACAGTTCTAATGTCTGGGGGTGACATGACTGGTCTTAGGAGCCATGTTTTGGAAAAAGATGCAAAAAAGATTGCAAAGAAGAAAAAAAACCTGACAAACTGGATGGTATGTGGGTCAGATGAAGCAGTCTAAACATTCAATCTTTGCTTTGAAACAACCAGAGTTTTAGACATGAATGTCTGAGGGACTATCTTATTCTATGTTTCTTTAAAGAACTTATCAATTTCTTTTTTTAAGACGGAGTAATTTTTAAAAGTGAAAACTTTGTCATTTGCCACCTCAAAAGCACAATGTAAAAAGTTTTAATGTGTAAAGTTATAATGTGGGGTTGGTTTTATACTGACACTTGGTTAGTTTCAGATTCAAAACAGACCAAGATATGACTCTTTTTTGCATAACTCCAAGCTCAGCTTCAAACATGTAAGTGGGAAAATTAATATTAAAATGAATCCTTAAACTGCAATTACTTGGAAGATGCAGAGCATGAAGCATTCAAATGGCTCTCACTCGGTGATCCAGTTAAAATATACAGATCAGTACTGCAATTTGGTTGCAAACATTTCAGAGACTTGAGAATGTGGAGGCTCTATCCTCTCCCAACTTTACTCTACTCTTGGTGCTCTAATGCAGCCCAAAGAAACAAATACATATCCCAAACACTTTTGCCTTGAATGCATTTCCATTAGCTTGAGATCTACTTCAGGCTTTTTGAGGAAACACCAAAATACTCGAGAGAGCAGGTGAGCTTTGGATATGTGTCAGAGTATCATGTAATCATCGGTAATATGAGGCAGGAACTATTTACACTGGCACTGGAAATTCAGCTGCTGTGCCGCATTATTGTGATGTAAAAATGTGTTATATTAGATAACAGAGAAATAAAATCTCAGTATTTGTTACTACGTAAGAATGGCTTTGCTGAAAGAGGCACCGGTCAAAGTATCATCTAGATTCTGAGAAGAGAGAAAATTAATTTCTTTTTTTTCCCCCATTTATTAGAAGAGACATGTTTGAGATACACCAAGAAATAGAGTGAGATAGTATAGTTATTAGTGTGAAAACAGCGTCCTTCCCCTGCAAAAGGGTATCAGAGCACACAATCAGTGTGAAGGACCTCATGAAACTTTGCCCTCAAGAACCCCAAGCTGCTTGACCGCCTCCTAAAAAATTCTCGCACCATTACCAAGAAAGCAGAAGTGGCCAAGCTGATATCTTTTTCCCCTCTCTCTTTCATCTCCTTGTGACCAGCCTTGTTATTTTTAAGGGAAAATGCAAATGAGGGAAGCTTACAGCCACTGTAACACCCCTGGCAACACAAGGTAATACAAGCAAGAAGGGACTGCAGGAACTCCAGCCCCAGACTTCTCAGTGGGAACCAAAGGAATAACCTCATCAGCTGACAGCAACAGCAAAGGCTCGTTTTCCCTGTGGTTTATCTGCTAGTGGAAAAGGAGCAGGGTGTATTTGGCAAACATTGCATTCTCAGTGCAATAACATGCTGTGACTGCATTCCCCTTCTTTCCAAGGCTGGCTTTGGGTTGCATTTCTTTTTTTTCCTTCCATATCCACTCACAGCCACTGGCAGGGTCTGAAGGAAGCCTAATGCAGCAGTGAGGAGTGTGACCTTTCCCGTAGCTCAGCAAGGATGGGCTGCAAATGAGATAAGCAGC
>VZTZ01030610.1:8495-30063 GCA_013400955.1 Drymodes brunneopygia
TTTTCTTTATTTTTTCTGTGGTTTAAAGCTCGTTCATTTTCTCAGTTCAGCTGACCACCATTGCTGGGAAGCAATGAATAGCCACCGAAATCATTGCTGAAGTACTATGTATGCTTCTCAAAGTCCCCTAACATCATTTAATTTTCCAAAGCAGAGCTTTCCAAAAGAGTTCAGTACATTGAAGACAGTGCTCAAGTTCAGCCCTCACTCAACACATAATCCTTTTGAGTGGCATTAATAATAATAATAATAATAATAACAACAATTTACTTGGTTTACTGATGATAACTGTGGTAACAAAGTATCCTGTATCACTAAGGATCACCAAGGCTGAAAGCCTCTAGGATCAAAGGCTGTTTTGATCCCAGAAACCTAATACTTGTGCTTTTATCTCCTGCCTGCCTGAGGTTTGGTTTGACAAGGGAGCATGTGTTTGGCTCTTGCTCCTTCCTATCAAGCACACGAAGAAATTATAGGAAACCTACAGGATGAACGCTGCAGTTGTAATCAAGGTCACCAGTCAGATCACCGTTATTTAGTGCATTTTCAAGTGGTCTGACAATTAAAAATTTACCTCGGTCATGACATGAATGCAGTACAAGATAAAAATGAAAGAAGAGGTCATCTGCTTCAACATTCATGTACTGTTCTGATCAGGAGGATTTAATCCCTTCCTCCAGATCCAGCGCTATTGCCAGCTCTGAAGTGCTGCAGCAGTCATTAAAAATAATAAACATGGTTTAATATAACTTCTGTCGTAATACTTCACTTTTTAAATTTATATCTTCTTCTATTGAAAATTATAGTGGTGGTTTTCTTTTAGTCATGGAATAAATAGAAGAGCTAATATTGTAGTGAGTACTTCGTCAGTCAACTAAAATAAGGAAACTTTTGTAATGTAAAATGGCTTCCCAATCCAGCCAACAATACCATTCATCCTTAGCTTAACATTTCAGTAATCTAGATAAGTTTCCATAGTTTTGAAATTATCTTCTTTTCAATGGATCATTGTAGTGCATTTTAATGCTCTAGACTACAGTGTGATAAATTAATAGCAACCTGCTTTTGACAGATGACAGCCTTCCAGGTGCCTTAACAGAAATGAAAAGCAATAACCTTTAGGTTATGTTCTTTATTTGAAATCAAGCCAGCAAACTTTTTACAGATATACTTCCTCAGTTTTTAAGATTCTAACTAATCTCTGATCTTTCAAGTTATTTCAAGATATTACTATATCTTTCTGGAATATATGTACTAATTTTTCTGTTTTATAGCTGAAATTAGTCAGTTTCTTACTGTTTGCATACAGATAATAGTTTGGATTTCTTTTCTTCTTGGTACCCCCCTCCTTTGCCCCACCTCCCTTTTTTTTTTCCTGTTTTTTTTTCCCCTTCCCTTTTCTGGATCTGACAGTTCTTCATGCAGATATTTATGTTTGCATCATTGTCTGCCTTATTTGCTGTGCCTTACGTGCAGTATCTTCAAAGAGGGAAATATTTTGCTCAGTGCCCTCATTTAAATACTGTGCCTCTCAAACTGCGCTTTGCTGTTGGAGTCTTAAACATGGTTACATTCTTCTAGGGTCGGCCAGTATTTGTTTTAGTTTGTCTGTTTTCTATATCTGTAATAGAGCTTGACAAGAAAAAGTTAAGAACACAACCAAATCCTTGAAGTAAACCAGTATATTTAAAAATACATTGTTTTCTTCAAAAAACCTTAAGTTTTCTAAGTTTCCTTAATAAAATCCACTAAGTTGTGTAAAAAATGAACAAAATTCTGCTAAAAAACATGTCAGGATGGGCCTTCAGCAGATGCCTTTTAAAATCAATGTCACATACTCCAAGAAAGGATGCTGGAACTTTTTCTGACAGATACAGATCTGGCTATATTTTTTAAAAAGCATTTCCCCTGGACTTGGAAACTGCCTTCTGTGGGATCTAGTCACATACAACTCATTGTATTTTATTCTGTATAATGAAAACAAACT
This sequence comes from Drymodes brunneopygia, assembly GCA_013400955.1. Taxonomy (NCBI): domain Eukaryota; kingdom Metazoa; phylum Chordata; class Aves; order Passeriformes; family Petroicidae; genus Drymodes; species Drymodes brunneopygia. Next base: position 10,483 of record VZTZ01030610.1, read on the forward strand.
AATCTTGCATATTTTAATTTTTAAAAAATTTTTCTTTTTAATTTTTCAGGGACATGACCCCCTTCATTCTCTCATTTAAATGAGTAATATTTCAGGAATCTTTTAGCAGAAAATGTTTAGTTACTGAAATCGTCAGTATCTTTGGTATTAGTTTGTCTACAATCAAAACCCTTTATCTCTCTTCCTTTCAGGCAACTTGCCTTTGCTACACATGGGGGATGGGGAGCAGAAATGGTCATAAAGCTTCAAAGTGTAATTTACTGACTGGTGTCACTGGGAAAGTGAAAATTATGGCTTAGCATCAACAGTTATGAGTGAGTCCTGGGCATATTTCAATAAGAGCTGTGTGAATTGCATTAGTGATGCTGGAAATAGAGATTTCCCAGTGTTGATGTGAAATCATTTTGTATGGAAAATGTACTGGAAGAGTGCACATGACATGTCTGTAGGTAATGCTCACAATCTCATTTAACAACAGACTGTTGTTAATTAAACACGTTGCTTTCACCAGGCAGTTAAATATTAATTACCCCTTTGAACCACTAGGTTATTAGGATGATTTTGTAATACCTCATCTACAAGCAGGAGTTGAAATGCTGTTGACCTTAATTTTGAGTTAGTCCGAGCCACCCTTTAAGCTTTTGAAAGTAGCAAGCATGTTTTTAACAACATACCAAGCAGTGATGTTACCTGCATGGCATGCCTGTTCTGGGCACGCAGAGCAAGGAGGTGCTCTTAAGAGTTAACATATGACACACTTGTCAGCCTTGCATCCTGGCACATTCAGTTCCTGTTGCTACAGGGGCCCCCAAGAGCAGAGAGGATTTGCTTTTACATCAGAGCCAACCCAGATGAACCTATATTGGGTACAGTGAGACCAAAAGCATTTATTCTTTCTGCTGTGCTTGTGGCCCTGTAGCACTGAGCAGCTGTTGCCTGTGAGATATATAAATCCTTAACAATGAGACAGCAATGAGAGAGCCATGAAAAAATAAATATCCAGACCACACAATTAATTTATACCTTCTTCAAGCACTTCTAATAGAAGACAAAATATAAGTACCGCATATGCACATCCCCAATAAATTTAATTTAAATAGTTGCCATGCCAGGAAATGCAGCAAACAAAATATTTCACAGAGATAATGCCCCTGCTCCCCAGGGCAACAGATCTTTGGAGAGCTCTTGTTCTCTTCAAATGACCAAAATCAGAAGGGCCAAACAGAAACTTCACTTTGTTTTCACAGCAATTACTCAAAGCATTTTCCTTTGCTGCTTTTTAAACTTTTCTGCCTGCCTGTGTAACTGAGGGCACAGAGAAGAAGGTCTGTTCTGCAGTATCTCCAGTCTGATGGGCTTTCTCCTTCCTTAAAATTCAAGACCTCCCCACCCTTGCCTCCTTGATTCAGAGTTTCCTGCCTTCTTTTCTCTTCCTGCCTTGATCTGTGAAGGGCACAAGTGAAAGAAACACTAAGAGACCTTTGAAACATTACTTCAGGTGGCCAAGGTACAAGGTGAAGTTCCAGGAAAACTACTTTCAGATAGATTAGATCTAGCATGTGAGGGGTGACTCTGTTTCTCAACTTGGTATCTATTTTTTAGCTTAATTTTTTAGTACATTCAGCATCTCAAACCCTCTTAAGAGTAATTCCTTCTACATGTCTGCCTTTTATTTGGCAAACTACCTTCTGCTAGAGTTTTATTTTTGAAATCACATTGCTTTTATTGATCAATGTATCAAAATCTGCTGTCAATATATAGGACTTTTGCCCTTCTTGACCTTTGAAGGTTAAATTTTTACAAGTAGCCTGAAGAATCTTCAGAAAATTTTAAATCTGCCAGACTGGCGGCACAGCCATGTAATTCATGTACTTCAGTTAGTTATCATGAAACTATGACAACACAAACCTATTTCCATCAGCTGACCATCTCTCTAGCATTAATATAGTCACACATGGAAATTTTTTACATGTGGGAAAATCCTCCACAAGGCTATTTTCGCCTAAGATGAAAGATACAGGCTGGAACAGTCTCTCAAAAATTAGAAGTATGCTAAGAGTAGAAAACACTGGAAACTGACAGTCATGACAAAACAGAATGACAATCAAAATATCAGAATTCTTCACATGGCTCTGTCTGAGATGCTGCAGTCACTAGTTGCTTTACAGCCAGTGGAGGTTGAACAGCATATGTGAACTAGCTGCTCAAGGGAGGGTAGTGATTTAGTGACAGATGATGGCTTTCAAGTGAGCTGTCAACAAGCTACCCATGCCTGTGAGCCCAGCTGGTCTGCATCCAAGGGTGCTGAGGATTCTATCCAGTATCCTCAAAAGGCTGTTCTCCTTCAGCTCTGATGAATCACAGAGACTGGAGAATGCCCCAAATGGCCAAGGTAAAACAAATGTTGTACCCATCTAAAGGAAGGGAAAATGGAACAATATGAGGAACTACAGGCTTATTGTCTCATTTTCAGTCCCTGGGGAAAGCATCTGTGAAGCAAGAACTCTTAGGCAAGTATGAGCACACAAGGCAGAAGATGGAGATTGGCTAAGTGATGCTTGGATCTGATCTGTGACAAAATGATTGGGTTTGTGAATGAGGTGAGAGCAGTAGATACTGGTCTGGTTGTACATGAGCAAGACTTCAGCAGACACTGTAAGGACAGGCAGCAAGCTGGACTGGAGGAGAGCAGCTTCGAGATGTTTGCACTGCCTACAGGGAGGTTACCGGGGGCTCGGCTTTTTCGCCAATAGTTGCCACAAGTAGAAACAGGAGAGTTTTCAGCTAGAGAAAGCAGGCCTCAGCAATTTCCATGGCAGGGTAACTAAACACTGGTACTGCCTGGAGAGGCTGTACCATCTCTGCCCTTCACTGAATTCAAACCCCAGTGACACAAAGCCCTGAGCAACCATGTCTGACCCCACAGCTGAGCCTGCTTTGGGCAGGGGTTTGAGTTTGGAGATCTGCTGCACTCCACATCATTCCATAGAACTGTTTTCTTATAGTCTTCCAGTGGTTACACAGTTACAAAACCACTCCAAAGAAGTAAGAGCTGAAGAGAAGTATTTCCAGAGTCAGATAAACCATTACTTAAGAACCAAATGTTTTAAATAACATGTAATACCAGAGGTTTGCTGTAACTCATTTTCCCATGTTGCACATATCCACTTTGTCACCCCACAACTATCAGTCCCCACGAAGTCCCAGCACACTGTTCCTGGTTTTCACCTCGTTGACTCATTTTTAACTCAGTATTCCTTTCACAAGAATACTGCCATATCTGTCTGGGATTAATTTTGGTCAAGTGATTGCTTACATGGATAACAGTTTCACTCTGAGGGGGACAGTGTCCTTGCTACATGTAATGTGATGGCATCTCCCTGTTACTGGCAGCCACAATTCAGGGGCTCACTCAGCCCACATGAAGCTGGGAATAGCAGGGGGGTTTTTTGAACAATGAAAACACTTGGCACTTTCTGGTTCTGTTGTGACCATCACCTGGCTTTGCTCACACCACCAAATGAAGCCACAAACTAATCCATTTGTGAGATACAACAATGGGATGATAGGAAATATTTCCTCACTTTTCCTTGGAGTGCAGTTGGAAGGAAAATGAGTCTTCACTTGTACAAATCTCACTTTGGACACGAAGAATCTGCACAAGCAAGTCAATCTTCTGTGTGTGTCTCTAAAAAGGTATTTGGTTTTTGGCTACTTAAATATTGTTTAGTAGCTATAATGATGAAGTAGCTACTTCATCAAAATAGCTGTAATAATGAACTGTAGGAAAGCAAATCTGTTTTGTATAATTATTTTCATGTGTACTCCATCTTGCTTCAGAAGGTCTGTATGTATGGACTTGTATGGTAATTTTAAAAACAGCTGTAGAGAAGGCTAGATACATGTTTGATTGTGCTGCTTGTCATCTCTTTGGACAGAAGCTGATACGTAAAATAGTTTAGACAGAGAAACCACATTATAGGGGCCTTTGATGGGAACTTACTATCTGATATATAGTCTAACAATCCCAAGGAAAATCTTGCCTTAAAGTTTGTACATCAGAATGTATCAGTGCTGGTATTAGTATTTATATAAAGGCATTGGGGTTATAGGTAGCACAAATGACTTTTGGCAGAAGGCAGTATTTGGTTAATGTTTGTTAAGTGCTAATATCTTTAATTGCTGGGGGGGAAAAGGAAAAATAACGCTACCAAAATGATTTCAGTTTCTGCTAAGTTTTCTATGTCATTTGTTTGCAAAGGTAATGGAAGAAAAAACATCAGCAACAAAAAGTGACCATGAAATATTTTTTTAACATTAACAGCACTGGCTCAAATTTTCTTTCCCATATTTAGAATTGTCTAAACTGTAGGAAAGGACTATGATGTAATTCATATTTCACGCTGCTAGCCTAGGCCAATTCTTAAAAAGAATTGAAAGCACCTAATGTACATGGAATAGTGATGTCCAAAATTACATCCATGCCCCACTACACCTCAAGTTAGAGGCATCTTGTTTCCATCACCATCTTATCTTTGATCCTTGATCTTTGATCCTTCACTTAAACATGTGCATTTACACATCTTCCGTCTGGCCTGGCCCATGCTGCACAGCCCAGCAACTCGTTAGTTTTTAAGTCTGCCCAAAGATGTGCTGTAGGCACACTCAGAAGGCTTTCCTTTCCTTCCCTTCCCCTCCCTGTGTGAGAGCAGCACACACACTCATTTTTTGAAAGAATGAGAAATACATGTCGCTGTCTGCACAAGAATTTGATCTCTTCTCTGAAGAAGCCACCAGTTCTATAGCTGCAGGTGGGCTAAAGACAAAGCCTTCTCCATACTATCCACTGCCTTGGCCAGCCCCATGCAGTTGTAAATTCCCTGTGCTGGTTGTTCATGATATTTACATAGCTGTGTGCGTAACCTCAGATAGGAAACAGGCACATAATGCCAACATCCCTGTGGAAAAACATTTTAAATGCAGCCCAGTGTGTACATCTTCACTGATGTTTGCAGATCTCTGTGCTGATACTGCATGCTATTTACACTTTGTAACTCTTAAGGAGGAAATGTCACTGCTGGTCTGATACCACACTCCTTTTATCTTTCTCTGAGGTTGTGGTACAAACCAATCAATATCAGAGGCCCACTGCTAAGCTGGAAGGGTGGCTCAGAGTGATGGTAAGTCTCAAGAACTGACATCTGAAGAATGCCAGGCAGGAGAAGTCAGGAAAACAAACTGAGCAATGCAATTACAGGAGCCTGGACTCAGCATAGTTTCAGAAAGGAAATTTTATCAACCTCAAAAGACTTATGCAAATAAACCTCAGCTGGAGAAAAAAACAACCTTCACTACCCTGCCTTTTAAACATCTCTAATTACCAGATAGAAGATTCTCTATCTTTATTTTAAAAATGGCAAAATAAAAACGGTAGAATAAAATTTCAGACTTGGGGTTAAATGAAAATCTGCAGAAAAAGGATTAGGCTGTTGGATAAAACACTCTCAAATAACTCTTAAGTATATGTCAAGAGGCCCTTGGCATTTTTTTCTCACAGAATCAATTCCAGTGCTGCAGTTCAATATGTAAATCCTGTTTTCAGAGCTGCTCAGCCACATTATCACATTATTTCTGCCATAAGGGAGTCCAGCTGCTGGGCAGATTTGTGACTCTGAGATCTAGTTCCTGTGGCTCTATAGTGTATTTCATGAAGGTTCACACAGCACATTTTTTTGTTAGACAGAGAGCATCAGCAGAGGCTTGCAAAACACAGTGACTTCTAGGGAAATTGAAATTGTCTGCCTTAACTTAGAGACAAAAAATGTCTTAAAAATAAGCTGTGAAAAGCAGAACCAGTGATGAGACTGCTTAGCACAAGCACTTGCTTTTTTCCACATAATAGGGAGATGGTAGGAAAGGAGAGAGGATTCAGTGTTAGATGCGAAGTACTGAAGTGGCTAGGGGAGCCCATGCAAACCTTGGGAACACAATAGTATAGAAAACAGCATAGATCCATTCACTTTTTCTGGAGTCCTGGCAATGGACACACACTGAGTGGACACATAGGAGGGGGAAAAAGAAGAAGAAAAAAAATCTCAGTATGACTTTTTACTAGAGTTAAATATTAACTTCTCCACAGGAAGTGAAAGGCAGCAAAGTATCACAGGGTTATTGATTTCAGTGTAACTTTATCCAAATGCCATACTGTGGCAAGTGCAATGTAAATGAATAGGAACACTGACCACTTCCTCCAAAGAAACTACATCAGAAAAACCACAGGGCACTGCACTAAAAGGCAAGCGAGATGAAGAATATATTTTGTTATACTGAGTAAAATAGAAAATAATGTGTAATAAAATAATAAATAGATTTGAAGTAGAAAAATGAAAAAAAAAAACCAACAACCCCAAAACAGAAAAACAGGAAGGCTGACAAAAGGGAGGAATAGAAAAACTAGTAAGGGGCAATGTTGCACAGCTGGCAACAGAAGAAACACGCAGGTTCCAGAGCAGCAGTTGAACCTCCAGGCAGGTCCAACCAAAAGGAGCCTGCCCTTCTTTATTCTCTTATTTTTATATGTTACCAAAGACAATCAGGGATTGGTGAGAGGGGTTAACACCTCTGTAAGTTTACAGGACAAAGACATGATCAATCATCTTTCTCCACCCCAGGAGAAAGGAATGAAAAACAATCTACAAGTGCAAAACAATCCCGGCCAGTTAGGAAAAACAAGGACCATGTTTACAGAAAATGCACGGGAAACTTGTACTACTAAGTTACAACCATGGAACCCTGCAAAAGCAGGGCGACAGGGTAATGCTAGTAAAATGGCAGGATATGGTGGAAGAAACTGTTCTAATGAAGCTTTGATGTTTTAAAAAGTTGTCCATTCTGTCTGTACCCATCCTGTCCACCACAACCGTGCTGAAGCATTATAAATGACTTAGTATTGTACTCATGGGAAATTGCAAGTTTTGACTGGGAGACCACTGCACATTTAGGAGGCAGTGATTCACAGCACAGCTCTGCTGGGCAGGTGCTGCATGCCAGCCTGGTGTCAGGCTGTGCTGAGCCACACTGTGCCATGTCACACTGTGCCACACACCTTCCTCTGCCACAGCCTTTGCATGGTGCTGGAGGAGCCCGTGGGCAGCTCCCACTCAGCACTGTTGGTAAAGACCTGCCTTTAACAGGGCACAAGAAATTCTGTGGAGAATGCCTTTCTTTTTTGACAGTAGAAATTATGAGTAGAGTTGCTTTCTTGTTAGGAAATGACTGCAACAGGTTGAATGACTGACGGGGGTGACTCGCTCTCTCTGCCATAAATAGGGCCTGTGAACTGTCTTGGTGAGAAATACCATTTTGAATGATACCTTACAAGATCTGAGTGTTTTTTCTTGTAGGGATGGCAACAGACCTGCACCTCCAAGGCAAAACCAGAAGCTCTAAATGAAAATCACTCTGAGGAACTAAAATCAGCACATAATTAGAAAATTAAAATATAATAAAGCTAAAATCTTTTCACGAACCTCCCCAGAACAACTAACACAATCTCCTCTCACCTGAAAGTAGTATGTATGCATTCAGTATAAATGACATCAGGCAGTGCCAAAAGATTTGGCAGTATATGGCAATAAAATCCTTTTATAGGCACCAAGGGCTTCTCCTCCCTGGGAAGTTAAATTTCTAGTTTACCTAAAATGGAACAACGATTTGGGAAAATCTTTCCTTGTGGAAAATTAATTCAATGCAATAATGCCTTTATACCTTTAAAAAACTAATTCTGAAACAAGACCATCCACACTGACTTTTACTAAACAAAGAGGTCTGAGATAGCTCCACAAACAGATTAGTGCAGATCAGGATGCTCATTTCCATCTGAAAGCTGAAAGAACAGGAAGTTAAGCATCATATATCAATCATCTTAAACAATGACATATCTCTTGCACAAAGTCATATCCTAGTGTTTTCTCACACATCATCCATTACCTTGTCTAAACCATAACAGGAAGTCCTCCAGTACTTGCATAACACATTTTTACCTGGTCTGTTCTCTGAGCCTAAAAGTAAAATAAATTGGGTTTTTGAGTTTATTACTACAGCTAAGAATGCTTTTCTTCATTTGGGAGTGCATGCCCTGCTTACTACAGCAATTTAAGAGAGACTGTAATCCAGACACTTTTTGTCATGAGAAGTACAGTCACTACAAGTAGTATTAGAACAGATTCCAGATGCTTCATATGCAGTAAGTGGAGATCAAACTACATTATGTGCTTATACTGCAAGAAAACCAATTTATCCTCTGTAACCTCAGCATGGGGGTGATTTCAAGATGTCACTCCAAGGTTAATGAATTACAAGAGCACAAAACCAGCCCCAGCAAAGACTTGAATCAATGCAACAGATCTGGTTCTCAAAATTCCTTTCTACTGCATATAGACATGGAAATGCACTGTCATAGCAAAGCAGGACTGAGGGAGAGCCCTGGAGATGGGCAACACTTCTCCAGCCTTCCTGCTATTGCCAGCTCTGCAGATTCAGCCTTTGGCTGTGGATCAGGGGACTGCTTCCCAGCACAATGGTCCTCTGGGGTTGCACACAACTTTGACGGTGGCCAGTCAGGCACAGTGAGCACCGCAGAAACACAGAGTGGCCTTGTCCCTGGGGGCAACCAGAGGGGACAGTGGGCAGGGGACATCTTGTGCATCCTGCAACCTGAATGAGGCAGGAGGGCCCCAGGCTGGGGAACAAGGTGCTTTGTATTTTTTCCACATTGATGCTGAGTTACCCTTGGTGTGACAGTTAAGGTTGATTACACCTATCTCCACTCAAAAATGCATGTATCTTGTCAGATTTAAAAATCAGGGAACTCTAGATACGTAAACAATTAGTTTAAGTGTTAAAATACTTGTTATTCACCAGAAATGGAAAAGGTTTAAAGTAGAGATGGGTTACAGCCATCTGCTGGTGGCAAGCCAAACCACCAAGCACATTTTAATTTGTATATCACGTTATTTTTAGTCTGCTAGGCTGCTAATCTGTACACAGTAGTATTGCCACAAGGATTGCACAGTTGTCTATTCTTGTCACCACAAGTAAAGAAATGTTAAAACCCATGGAACATTTCTTTAGGGAAGGTGACTGACTGACTGACTGACTGACTTCAACAGAGCGAATTAAGATCTGTCTTCAAACAGAAGCCTTTTAGCTAACAGGAACCAGCTGCCCCCATCTCACTATTCTTTCATCACTCTTCCAGGATCATGTGGACGGGTGCAATTTTTGCAATGCCAGCCATTTATAAAAATTAAAAATTAGGCATTTAAAAATATAATAGTACATTATTTTCACCAGATACTTAAAAAAAGAATATAGTCTTATGCCTTCATTCATTGTAGACCTGCACAGTAATCCATGTGTTTAGTTAGCAAAACTAAATATACCTGTGCAAACACACACACAAATTAAAGAACAGGCACAATGCCTCAGCAACAAAGGGAGGTTTTATTGCAGTGTACAAGACATCATTTTTCAAATGCCAGAGATGGTCACACTATTGGTTATGAAATCTCCAAAAGAACAAAGTAACTGGAGGAAGAGAAAGCCTTTCCCCAGTGCCTGCTGCACAGCTCTTTATTTCACATGCAATATCTGATTCCACATGCAAGACCAACAGAAGAGCAGCTGTATGCTTAAGCTTCTCCCCCACACTCTTCGAGGAAGGGGACATACGAATTTGAATTGTCAAAGCCTGAAAAGGACATTTGCATGTGAGTATTGTGTTCACAGAGCATATTAAGGAAGTCCAGCTATGTCAATTCAAAAGAAAATCTCTTCTAGCCCCATCCATGGGGATTAACTTGTCTCACCCATATTTGGGTGCTCACTCAAGCAACAGATAACTTGAAATCAGGTACTTTTGGGTAGCAACTGAGTAGCAGGTTGTATGTTTGAGGCCAGGTTGTGGAAACAAACAGATTGCAGTTAAGGGATCATCCAACAACAAGGTGTCTGAATCTTGCTTTACCTGTGCACATAATTTAGTGGCTCTAAATCAAGGTTAAACTGACAGTCCTCAGAAGAAATACAATCCCAAACCCATGAACATGCCAAGCCCTTTTCCCCTAGCTTACTTTGAATCAGTCAGTGTCTTCTAGTTCAAACATGCTTTCCTTTCACAGTTTTCAGTCATCCATTTATTAGCCTTGTTCTGGACACAGGAACAAGCTGTCTGGAACAAATTGGTCATGGACACCATCTCATCCGTCACCTCATCAGGACTGTTGAAGCCACCTGAAATGTATTTTTGGCTTCAAAAGTCCCAGTACTTGGCTGTAGTGTGGTGCACAAGAGGACTTTAGGCCAGCCTAGATGTTATGGGTAATTTTAACTCCATTTGCTTTAACTGATCTTAAGCTTTGCATCTTCCTTTGTCTTTACGAGGACATACCAGCAGCTTCAGAGAACACTATGTGGCTTAATTTCATTTTTCACATAGTTGAACATTTGCTTATTTCCAGCTCCCTTTCTCTCTCCATCTGGTAATAAATGATGGGAAGTACTGTCAGCAGTTGCAATACCTTTGGGAAGTTTGATGCCTATAATTTGTGTCATGTTTATTACCCACTTGTAATTTGTTATGATGACTGATTACTTGTTCAAAGACTTTCTAGGCTCAATATTAACTCTAGCACTCACAGGAACAGCCTGAACAGAATAAGGATTCATCTCGTCTCCTGTGCAGGTAAATAAGGTAATCCCTATCTTGTTGATAAATCCAGGGTAAAGAAAGATACCTGCAGATGTTTTCTACAGGGAATGAGATCAATACCTTGACTAATTCCAGCTGGGTAGAAGCACCTTGTATTCTTCAAGCTTTGTTCCATTCATAGACTGAAAGAATTACTGTGGTGGTTTTGGCTAGGATAGGGTTAATTTTCTTCACAATGGCTGCTATGGGGCTGTGTTTTGGATTTGTGCTGAACACAGGGTTGATAAGATAGAGGTTTTCTTTTCTTATTGCTGAGCAGGGTTTACACACAGCGAAGGCTTTTACTGCTTCTTCGAGTGCCATGTTGGTGAGGCAGCTGGGGGTGTCTGGCAGGCTGGGAGGAGGCACAGCCAACAGAAGTGTCCCAAACTGACCACAGGGATATTCCAGATGATAAGGCATCATGTTTAAGATATAAAGTGGGGGAAAGAAAGTGGAAGGGGTATGTTTTGGGACTGATGACGTTTGTCTTCCCAAGTCACCATTACCTCTGACGGGGCCCTGCTGTCCTGGGGATGGCTGAACACCTGACTGCACATGGGAAGGGTTGAATGAATTCTTTGTTTTGCCTTACCTGTGTGTGTGACTTTTGTTTTCCCTGTTAAACTCTCCTTATCTCAGCATATGAGTTCTCTAGCTTTAACTCTTCCAATTCTCTTCCCAGTCCTGCTAGTGGGGGAATGTGTGAGTAGCTCTGTGGAGCTTGGCTGCTGACTGGGGTTAAACCATGACAATAACACAGCAAAANNGACAAAGAAAAAAAAAAAAAGAGGAGACAGAGCGGAACATGACAGAAAGTAAGTATTAATATTATAGAATTAAGTAAATTAAAAATGAAAAAAAAAACCAAGGGCAGCTATGAAAAAAGGTCATGTAGTGGTACGGTAAGAAGTAATAGATCTAAACTGAAAGAGGGTAGATACAATTTAGGTATTAGGAAGAAATTTGTCACTATGAGGGTAGTGAGGCGCTGGAACAGGTTGCCCAGAGAAGTTGTGGATGCCCCACCCCTGAAAGTGCTCAAGATAGGTGGAATGGACTGAGCAACCTTGTGTAGTGTCCCTGTCAATGGCAGGTGGTAGGAAATAGATGATCTTTAAGGTCCCCTACAACCCAAACCATTCTGTGATTCTATGATTTGTGGACCTTTGTGAACTGCACCAAATCTGAGGTAAATAAATCTTGCTTTGTCTTTAGTTTTTCCATGATTTTGCATCTGGAATATCATAATCAGCAGATCAGGGCAATTTATTTATAGTATGAAATGGTCTTGATAAAGCAGTGGTCAAAAAGAGCTTTATACTGCAAAATGTGGTTCACCTCCCATCAAATTTACCATGAGGCATCTGACTTTTACATAGCACTTCACAAGATTTATCCCAGATCTGTCTCTACTGAAATCAATCCCATTCTATTTTTTCCTATTGGTGGTTTCATTGTAAATGGAAACTATCTCTGTAGCAGTACTTCCTGTTGTACTTCCTGATGTTCGACTACACTGCTGGTTTCCCCATACGCAGAGAAGGACCTGTCCTGCATTTAACCTCGTTAATGAAAGCTGAGAAAGAATTGTTTTTCTTGACATTTGGTTACCTGTTCTGTCCACAAACCATGAAGTGAGTTTGTTTAAGGCTCATAGGAGAGTAGAGGTCAGAAAAGAATTCATTTACATTGAAAAAAACCCCAAAGTTCAGATTAATTGTCATGACAGGTAAAATTGTGAAAAAGAAACAAAACCTGTTTGATAAGTTACAAACTGAGACTCATCAGGAAATTCCAGATCCACAGATGTTCTACGAGAGCCGGAAGGGTCATTCTATTTTCTTTAACATCCTTTTAGCTTTAAAGGGGATGTAGTAGCTTTTTACATTTATTACTTAACGTTTACATTTCACTATTTAAGCAGTGGGGAAATGCTAAAGCAATGTGTATACCTTCTTAAATATTTTATTGATCTAATTTCTTACAGAGCATCCTGTCTTTTTAGGATTATTTTTTTCAGATATGTATTTCTAAGAACAATGAATTTACTTTAATGATAAACTCAGTCTCAGTGCTGGTCATCCATAATAGGTCATTTCACTCCTTAGTAACTTCACTGGCTTCAGTCAGTGTTTCTGAATGCTGCTAAACATGCTGACTGCAGAAAAAACAATAGGATATTTAGATTTAGCCAGGTGTTATATTTTATGCCATTGTAAGTTACTTTATTGCTCTGATTACAAGCTAGTTCCTTTTCTGTACAAAAAAGAAAAACCAAACCCACTCCAACTGTTCACTCAAGAGTAGCACTTCAGCCACAAAATCATCAAATTGGTGATAATCTTGGAAGTCTTTTCCAACTGAAATGATTCTGTGATCTATGAAATGACCCCTGGTTATCTAACCCTCTGCAGCTGTCCAGAAAGTTGCAGGGCCATGGCACAAACCTGCTTGCTCTGAGGCTCATCCCAGCACTTCCACTGCCACTGCTTCCACAGCTGCTGCCATTGCCACATCTCCTTCCACTCCATCCTCAGGATGCAGGGGCAGCAACACAACACCAGACAAGGGCAGTAGCACTGGTGATGCCAGCAACAAGAAGGAAATCATGGACAACGGCAGAGCTGAGGATTGGAGCAGCTGCAGGGGTGCCCAGAGAGGAATAAAACTGAACCTAAGAGTGAAATAAAATGCTATTTAAGTAGGGTTATAATAAGAATAATGCAGGCACTATCCAACAAGCTGCAAATGGGCTTTAAAATTAATTGTGCACTACGTAATATGTAACTACAATAGTGGTTTTAAATACACTTGTTTACAGCAAATGGCAACTATTTCTGTCACAACTTAAGTAAACAAGAGGCAGTCATTGTGCCCTTCAAGGATGGGAATGTGTCATGAATCATCCCAGTTCTCATTTGCTCACTGACACACTGGGCCTGTTGAAGCTTTTGTGCCTAAATGTGAAACTTTTCTTTCCCAGATTTTTTAAAAATTCAACCTATCTTTCTTCAGATGCTTTCCTGGATAACCTACATTTTACTTCTAGGTCTGAGCCATAGGCTGCCCATTATTTTGTCAGGTCTATTCTCAATGAACTGTAACTGTCTGGGGGAAAAATATCTGTTTATTATGTAGCATTTCCCCTGTAAAGGATTAGTCACAGCGAAGATGGGTAGCAATTGTATCCTTTTTAATCATTCTGGCATCCCACCCATCTATACTTGCACAGAGCGCCATGTCACGCTAGGCTGTTCAGGGCACAGCATCACAAACATCTGCCACATGCTGTGACTGTGAACCCTTCAAGGAAACAGGAGAGCCAGCCTAACGGGCAGCACTGTTCGGATGTGAGAAATAACACTTAGCCAACTTTCTGCTCTGGTTTTGGTGGAATACAAGTTCTCCATGTCCAATCCCCTCAGGATACAAAACAACCACTCACTTCATAGTGAGCTGCCTGAATTAGCATGGGCAGCCCTCAGGAAATGCTTATCACATTGAGTGAATTCTCATTATCCTTTCTTGTCTGTTGTCATGGAATAGATCAGGTTTTGCATCTGTCCTTTTAAGTATGTTTAACATTTATAAATACCTTGGCTCTCCCAAGTCTGAGACTCTAGGCCAGACAGCTCACTTAATCCATCCAAAGGGAATTCACTGATGTAAAGGGCGTCTCAACTAACTATGACATGATCCTAAAGTCACTTTGTTCACTTCAATCTGGAAATGAGGATTCAAAGCAAAGCAATTATACAGGCCTGACTAAAATGACACAGACTTTCCTCCTGTCTAAATGAATGTGAACAGGAGTAAAACTGGAGAAAAATAACAGTTCTGTTGAAAAGTCCTGACCACATACCCGTGGAAACTTTTAAGAGGCTAATAAATAAGACCATCTGAGTGAAAGAGGCTTTTATTCTCAGCTTGAGACTGCAGTGGGTGAAACTGATACCCAGCCAAATTAGTATCAGGCACTCTCAGCAAAACTGAACTCTCTCATTTCATAGTAGTCACTACAGTTCTGAAGTAAAACTTTTAGCTAGTGTGTGATTAATACTGTATATTGATTTGGTGAGAGCACAATGAAAAAGGATTTAAAAGGTAATTATATCTGCCAACTTGAAGAACTACTTTCCACATCTGATGAACAGAACAGCAAACAGAAGACAGGAAGTCTCTGAAGAGAAAGCCAGCTAATGTGTGGAAAGGTATGCATAGTGAGAATGTCTGGAGGCAGGTACTGAGATAAGTAAGCCAGCTGAAGTTGCCTTTATGCTAGTGAGCAGCAGCAGTCAGTGGGCTCACCCTCCTGCCACAACCTCCAAGACAATGCATTCACCTTTTAAAATACTGCTGATTGTTAGAGACAAATTTATAGAACATCATTACCATGAGGATAGCAATACTTTGCCAACACATCGCATCTTCTCTCTGTGTGTCCCATCTTACACTGGCTAGTACTTAGAAAAGAAATAATCTATGAATGCAAAGGAACTCCAGACTAGATTGTGTAATTCTGTTTTCAGACTACTGATGTTACTCCATTTACAGCAAAGAACAAAAGTATACCTGTAACTTTCTGGAAATTATACACTGAAATTCATGCACATACTTTTGGGCTTCAAAAGGTGTTAGTCAACTACTCCATGATGATTGAAGTTATGACCAGTGTGCCTACAAACTAAATTTAATGCATTATTTGGTCCAAGTCACAAAAAAGAAGCAGAACTCCAGATGAAGTAAATTTAATACATGAAACAAAGCTACATTCTAGCATTCATAGAGAGCTTCTGCTCACCAATGTATGTTCACATTTTAGGAAATGGGAGAGGTTAGCTAGTTGTTTTTAGCTGCACACATTTCCATTGACTCATTTTGGAAAGTTTTTGTCAAGATGAGTATACACATACTAACTTTTACTACTTATCAGGTACTCTCCACCTACCAGTAGTAGAAATGCAAGCAAAACACTTTAGGGCATGTTAGCTCTTCTACTAACAATAATAACAGATGGCTCCTCCTCTCTTTGAAACAGAGGATTATTAAGGAAAAAAAAAGAGTAAATGGTTAGGGGGTTGCAGCAGGACTAGAGAGAAAACATAAAAATAACAATATGATTCACCTTTTAGCTAAAGGAGTCTGAGTTCACTGTTCCAGTTAAGCAATCTCCTCTTAAAAAAATATCAAAATAAGTCTTCAGATTAGTAGGCAATTTGAAATACACTGTGTTTGTTTATTCAGACAATGTATCATTTGGTGCTAAGCACAGTGTTGTTACCTAATTCACCTTTGCTCCTTGGAAGTGTAAGCAATGGAACATGATGTTGTGCTGGTGATCATCAAAGGCAAGTTCAGCTGCTTATAAATGCAGTAAAGCATATTGCTGGGAAAAATTACATGCTTTTTAATTATATCTTTCTGTTCCTTGGCTTTACTTTTTACCTGAACTTTCTCTTCCACACAGTTAAAATGCTGCCTTAAGGAAAAGAGAAGGAGGAATCCCAAGAAGTCTGAGACCAAGGCAAGGGGACAGGCTTTCTAGTTTGTACAGCCTTGTAAGATTTTAGTACAGTCACATTGGTAAGGTCGTGGCTTAAACTGTGCTATGCCATTTGTTATGGCACTAGAATAACTACACACCTACTTACCACACGAAGATTTTTTAATAATAATACACCTAATGCTTATCAAACACTGAGGCCTTCAAAGGCTGAATACTGCCAATGGGTTTGGGGATCTATTTCCCCAAATGTTCCTCTCCCCAGAACAGAAGAAAAAAAAATAATTAAAGGACATTCAAATAGAAAGGGTAAGGAAGTAAAAGTGAAGGTAATTCATAGAATAACTGGAAAACTATGTAGCCAGCATCAAGATGTGAGACCTCTGAAACTGAAAAAGGTCTCACTGGGGAAGGGCAGAAAACCTGCAACCAGACTTTTCCTGGGGGATTTATGTACCTGTAGAAATTGAGCCAAATAGTCTGTTACCAGTAGCTACCACAGATTTGTTACTTATTGCATTTTTCCCACCTCATAAAGACCTGCTTGTCTCAGGCAGAAATACAGTACAGCAAAACTTCAAACTTACAGGAGCTTGGTTACTTTTATTGAAACCATTTCCTGAGCTAAATCCAAGTTTATAAATACTAGGTCATGTTTCAAATGAAAGTGTGTAAGAAAGCCTCATAATTAAGTCTTGCAATAATATTTTTACCAGGTAGCAGACTATTCCTGTGTCATCCAGACCAGTCCAGAACTAGTTTCTATCTAGTAACAGTTTCTCCTTAAGAAGTATTGCAATAATAGGTAAAACAGTCTTTCCCAGATTTCACTGGAGTTAGGATAGACTATTGCATTGTTAATAGAACAGCCAGAGAATGTAGGTGTGTAAGTGCACTGACCCTAGGCTGTTATTTTACCTATGCAAATAGTTACAACCTCTTGCACACACTCTGAGAAATGCAAGAACAGGAAGAAGGCTAATCCAGAAGGCCAGAGAGCTCGAGGGGGAAGGGTGTGCAGTGGCATGGCAGGACAGTGTATGGCCACAGGCAGGAGTGAATCTGGCAGACGGTAAAGAGCTGCTCAGATGAAATGTTCACTCTAAACAACAGCCTCTCTGCAGGCTGTCTTGGGAACCAGAAATCACCCTAGGCTGGCTTACATGAACCAAGGGTGAGGGAAAGGCATTTGTTGCCATAAAGCTGTGAGCTGTCTCTTTGAGCCACTGTGTGGTCTTGAGGGAGAATTCTCAAGAACAGGAAAAAAAGCTGTCTTTTATACATGTATTTACTTTTAAACTGTGATCTGGCTCTATGTGAAGAAGCTACCAAAAAACAGACACGGTCAGGTTTCCACTTTTCTTGGTAATATATTCAGAAAAATCTCAGCTTTTCAACCTGGATCACCAAATGACAAATTTTTAGTTTTGATTGCCCATGTGCACCCAGTTTCTAACTCTTGAGTGATCTTGGAACAGCTGACAGTAATGTCGCTCAGATGAATCTGTCTGCTGATGACTGCAGCAGTTGATGACTATTACATCACCTGTGTTTCCCAAGCAGAGACACTGAACAGGCACCCTGTAACATCTGCATGTTCAAAAGGATGTGCAAACTTTCAGCTTCTTGGATAGAGCTTATTAAATATTAAAAAACCCACGGGAGATCCACAGAATATTCATATCAATATTTATGTTTAAATAATCTGGAGTTTTCCTTTCTAAATACATTAAAAATGTTCTTAGGTTTGCCCCTTTTTTAATGAAGCAATTAGACTTGTTTGCTCTCCTCTCCTGTTTCTTTTCTATGAGGTGTTGTCAGGGATGTTTGTTGCTGACTTCCTTATTTGTGTTCCTTTAAAGAAGACAGAATGTCCAGGCACCCAGCAAGCTCAGTAATTTACAAAAACAAAATCCTAGGCGAAAGCAGCATAACATAACTCAAGATTTTCTCTCAGATACACTTGCCCATCTTTATTAGTCTTCACCAATAACTCAGAAGGGCTGTCACACATCTGCTCCTCCATGCAGGCCACAAGCATTAGTGGAATGACAAATCAAGCTGGTTAAACCAGTCACCAGTATATGAGGTGGGTTCATTATGGCCTCCAGCACAGGAGGACACCTATCACAGGGGAAGCTCTGAGCACTTGCAGAAGCTGAGTGGCCTCCATGCTTCTCCTTCTGTGGGAAGGAGGAGGTGTTGGAACCTAATGGGCATCTCATGGACTTCAGATCTGGATATATGGAAGTGCAAAGTAAACAAAACAGGCAGACCCTCCAAAGGTTTTTTCCCCCCTAAATTTACAAAATCGTCCTACATTTCACACTAAGAATGAAAAAGAAAAAAAAAGATAGCAAGTAGCAGTGACATGTGTTAACATTTACTCTGAAATAAAGTTAAAACTACAGACTCTGCATTTTTGCAGTGTACCTGAAAAAAGTCATAGATTTATCCTGTTGGGCATAAAAATATCCCTGGGACAGATAACTTAATATCCAGCACCCCATTAGGCAGCAGAGCAACAGATGCAGATCTTTCAAAGCTTGAATGCAACATAAAAGCTTGAATGCAATATAATCTTTGTCAGCTCTGGCTTTGCTCATAAATTTATGCAGCTATACATATGCCTATATATTTATTAATATGTAC
Organism: Drymodes brunneopygia; assembly: GCA_013400955.1. Classification (NCBI taxonomy): domain Eukaryota; kingdom Metazoa; phylum Chordata; class Aves; order Passeriformes; family Petroicidae; genus Drymodes; species Drymodes brunneopygia. The sequence continues at coordinate 29,391 of VZTZ01030610.1, forward strand.
CTTCTGTAATACATCATATCACACCTGTCTCTGTAGGTGAGTTATCACCACTCTGTTTCACCATCTCTGGGCTTCAGGTCACTAAAGATTCTGAGAAACCTTCTTGTGCTTCCTTGAGATTCCCACTGCACCACATTCTTATTTTCAGAGAAGGCACTTAAAATAGAGCTGTTTGAATTAGAAACATGGAAAAACTAAGCCATTCACCAATAGTAATTATTCATTGGAAGCTGGCATAAAGTTAGGAAGGTTATAAATGGAAGAAGTGCTAGTGAATGGCAACAGGGAAGTAAAAACACATAATATGGAGTAGTAGTAGTAGTAGTAGTTACCAGGCTAAAGCGAGAGGAAAAAATCCAGAGATTAGGGATGCAAAAGAGTGTCTCTTCTGGGTTCTATTTAGCATTCACAGAAGAAGCCCACTCTTGCTCTCATCCTGCTCTTTTTCCTAGGCTGTTTCTGTTCACGTAAGAGGAGAATAGAGCACCAGCTTTGCAGAAAGTGCAGCAGATGAAATCACAGTGAAAAATGAGAAGGGTGTCTAGACAGCCTCAGAAGGGTAATTCTGAGGGGACTTCACCTCGCTTTGTCCCAGTCTGATTTGGCAAAACAGAGTGCTTTTTCCTCCCCCCCCCCCCCCCCCCCCGCTGGCGGGCCGCGCTGCACCTATGAT